>RJWJ010021927.1:0-27353 GCA_004363605.1 Indri indri | reverse complement strand
CCGTGTCCAGGGGAATGGCGGGGACGTCCACTAGAGCACGCTTGGCCTGTGCTGGGGGGTCCGTCCTTGCTCTGACACCTGCCATGTGTGGAGCGTGCAGTTACCATGTCAGTGAAGTGGACACCAGGAGCTGCACACAAGGGGCACCCTGAGCATGAGTCAGTGCAACGAGTCTCGCCGAGCAGCACGCACGGTCGGCACCGTGGGGGAGGTTTGAGGTGAGGGTGGGTCCCGTGAGGATGGAGACATGTGCGAGGGAGGAAGGCCAGAGCCCAGGCCGAGGGGGTCCCAGGCCTCTCTGGGGACTGTCGGTGGAGGAGCTGAATGGGCCTGGGAAGTGGTCTCTTTGAGTAAATTCCAGATCGTTGTTTGGTTGTTTATGGTTTGTCTTTTTCTCTTAAAATCAAAATCCAAAGGGGGGAAAAATGTAGTTTTCTATGTTTCTTTTTTGGTTGTTTGGGTGGCACATCAGTGGATGTTGGCCCTTTTCCTTGACGGGAGCCACGCGGGCTTCTCAGGGCTTTCCCGTCGGCCGGGGGTCCCCGCCCCGGGGAGGGCATCCACGTCCATGCGCCACCCCGTGTGTGTGAACGCAGCCGGACTTCCACGGGAACTTGAATTTCGTTCGGCATCTGAGTTCACTGAGTAACAGGTTGTGAATTTGAACTATTACTTGCGCAGTCTCTGTTCAGTGCTGGGCGCCCACTGTCCGCAACTCCTCACACGCCCTCACATGTTCTCTCAGTGGCGCACACCAGCGTGCACGCGCACTTTCTGTCACACCCTCGCCCTCACCTTGGAGCTGCCCAGTCCCCAGGTTGGGAGCTACTGTCCCTATAGTGACCTCTGTGTCATCTGTCTTAGAAGTTGTCATAGTTTTGTGATCTTTCTTCATGCGGGTCTCAAGGGAATTCGTTTATTTGTCCCACAGAGGAAGACCGGTGACAGGTAAACTAATAGCCTAAGTGCCTTAATGAAGACAAAAAAGGGACATGTGACACTGGCAGAGGGAAGTGGCTGCTTTAGCCGGGTGGGTAGGGACGTGTCTCTGAGGGGGCGACCTTTGGCTGGGGACCTGAGGAGGAGCCCTGCAAAGCTGTGGGGTGGCCGTTCCAGGCCACGAAACGGTGGGGACAGCAGCCTGGAGTGAGAGTGAGCCTAGAGTCAGAGGGACAGCGGCGTCCTAGAGTAGGGGCCATGGGCATGGCGGGACGTCAGAAAGGGCTGCAGGCCACCGAGAGGAGTCAGGCGCCGTCCTCAGTGGTGGAGACCACTGCAGGGCTTCAGCTGGGAGCTGAGGGATCTGGGCTCCATCTTGATGGAGCAGTGATTCTGGCTGCGTGCGGGGAGCGGCCCGTGGAGGCAGGTGCAAGGCGGGTGCGGGCCGGAGGCTGTGGAGTTGCCAGGCAGAGCTGGTGGTGGCTCCAGTGGCCAGTGGCATCCGAGTCTTCTGTTGTCATGCACAGCAGCAGGCGGCAGTCTGAACCTCAGGTGTGCTGCCTTCTTCACTGTGCGAGTCGCTGTGCCCGGGGAGGGGGATTATTAATATTAAGAAGCAGCAGGCTTCCCGCGGGGGAGGTGGTGCTTTGTTTTCGGAGACGGCCTTGAAACCGGCGCTAAGGGAGTGAGAGAAGGAAGGAGAACATGCTGAGGGGCCGCTGCAGGGCCCCGATTAGAGAGTGTGGTAGGGTCCTTGCCAGGGTTGAGGGATCCTGTCCCTCCAGCTGGCTAGTGGTCTAGCCTTTCCAGATCTGAGGCCAGAAAACCAGACACAGAGGTTTTGTGTGCATGCATGTGTGTTTGTGTGCGCATGCACGTGTGTGTGTGTGTGTGTGTATAGAGGTTTCCATGGAGAAATAATAGTGAATAGGCTGCAAGTATCACTGGGGTGAATATAACAGATCACATAAAGTCAGCATCCTTTCTTTGCATGTTTTTACATGTTGTCTCTGCCTCTCTTTTTCCAGCATTGTCATCCTTTATTTAAGATTTGGAGCACAAGTATTGCAAGACAATTTCGTAGCAGAACTGTCAACGCACTACCAGAATTATATCCTTTGACTTGGAAGAGCCCAGGGAACAGGAGTGCCCTCTGCTTGCAGTGGTTAGCTTTTCAGGTTTGAGACTAGGAGGAGACAGGTCAGCTGCTCATGCCCCGTTGCCAAAGGCCTGTCTCTGCTGGGAGGTGCCTCATGTATTCTCATTGGGCCCCACCTGGCCTTGGGCAGGGGCCGCTGCCTCCCTCCTCTGCGGTCAAGAAGCCAGACGTGGCAGTGCTAAGCAGGTCCCTGCAGCCATTTACTAGGTGGCAGAGGTTGGACCCAAACCCAGGTGGGCTGGCACCCTGGAGCCGTTCTCCACACCACACTGCCTTCAGTCCACACTGCTGTCCGTGCAGATGAATGAAGTGCAGTCATGATCCCACATCTGGTGTCAGTCTGGGGCCACCAGCTGTTCTTCAGCAGGGCTGAGGAGTGGCCAAAGGGCAGCTCTGAACGTCCTCTCTCCCACCGACAGTGTCTCTTTCACCATCACCCAGATGTATCCAGATGTAGTTTCCACAGGGCTGTGATGTTACAGGTTGAGCCCGTGTGTGTAGGGAGGGGCTCATAAGATACCAGGCCCCCTCGGATTCTCACTGTACCCAAGGCCAGTGGAGCAGGGTTGTTGCCTCCCAGGGCACCCATCCTTGTTCGGATGTATGAGAGGTCATGTGTCTGCTTTCTTCTCCTCCATGGTTGGGACGCTTAGGGCATTAGTCCTTTACATCTGGGGTTCTTGCCTTGGGACCCTCTATGTCCTTAGAATTAATGCATGATTTTTCAATTTCTTGTGACTGAATTTCTCACTAAGCTTTTATCAGATTCTCATATGGGTGTGTAATCCGAAAAAAGATTAGGAACGACTGGTTTGAGAGTTTGTTTCCAATTCTTTATTTCGTTATTGTGTCTGGACAGCTTAAGTCCCCACATGCCAGTGGTGTTCCTGCCCTCTGCATGTGACTTGATCCCATCTGTCCCTGCCCTTGGTGCCGGTGAGAGCACCGCCACCTGATGTCTCAGGGGATCCAGGTTCTCACTGATACGCGAGGTCACAATTCACATGTTATTTACTGTGACCTCTGCTATGGGCTTGAACTGTAGATGCCTGGCATCTGGGTCTAGTTGGTGGTAACCACTAGAAAGGGCCACTGATGGGAGGAGTGTCCAGGCTGGGGGCAGAGATGCCACCTGCTCTGTCCAGACATGGCGTTCCTTCCCTTGACTAGCAGCACCAGCCGAGTTCTTATCTTTCTACGGCTTGTTGAACTTTTATCTCTACACCTTGGCCTTTGTGTATTCTCCATCAAAGAATGCTCTGTATGGTAAGCCACCCTGAGGTCTGGGGTTGCTGGCCGGGCAGCTGACACAGGAGTCTGTGTCCTTCAGGACCCACTTACTGGGTTTTCCATTAATGTGGGCACCGATTCCCAGTGCTTCCCTGTGGGCAGAGAGAGACAAGGAACATTTCAATGGCGAGTTCTAAGTTTAGACAGAGCACAGCATACTTTGACCCTGTGTCGTGTCCACACTGCACATGACGAGTGCATTTGTTTTGTTAGTGTGGCCTGGCACAAGCAGTGTGTCCATCAGCTCCAGGAAAGAAAGTCTGTTGATGACAGACAGTCCCCAACTTACACTGGTTCCAGTTAGGATTTTTTGATTTTACAGTGGTGTGAAAGCAATATGCATTCAGTAGAAACCATACTTCAAGTACCCACACAGCCATTCTGTTTTTCACTTCAATACAGAATTCAATAAATCATATGAGATATTCTACACTTTATTATAAAATAGGCTTTGTGTTAGATGATTTTGCCCAACTGTAGTCTAATGTAAGTGTTCTGAGCACGTTTAAGGCAGGTTAGGCTAAGCTATGATGTTCTGTAGGTTGGGTGTATTAAATGCATTTTCGACTTACAATATTTTTGACTTATGATGGGTTTGTCAGGATGTCACCCCATCGTTACTAGTGTTGTGGCCATTCAAAAGATGGCCAGAACATACCCCCAAAAAACAAAAACAGAAAACATCCCAAAATCCCCAAACAACCCTCTTGCACAGGGAAGGAAGAGGATGAGGACTCCCTGGAGCATAGGTGGTGCCACCCCCTGACGTTTTATGTCGTGCTCAAGCTTTCAGAGCACCTTCATGAACAGGGTCGCATTTGAGCTTCGCAACTTTGTGATAAAGGTGTCATTACTCCCATTTTACAGATGAAGGAACTTAGAAGCAGCTGCAGGTCCAGGGACTGGGCAGGAGCAGGCAGGGCAGATCCATGCCTCCTGGGGCCTGTTTTCTGTCCCCTCCTGCCTGTGTGGGCAGGACGCAGCTTGCGTGCACGTGGGCACCAGTGTTCTGCCTGCTCTTTCCTGCAGGCCGCCTCGCTTGGTCTTCACGACATCCCTGCCCCGCCAGCCATGCTAGCCCCACGCCGTGGATGAGAAGTAGACTCCTGAGATGATGTGTTCAGGCTCACACAGAGGGTGGTAGAACCTGGGATTTGAATCCAGCTCTTTCTGACTCCTGTCCTTTTTCCAGGACAGCATCCTGCCTCTCCAGGCTAATAACAAAGTGCTAAAAATGCTTTTGTTGGTTTTCAGAGTCCCAGCTGAAAGACAATCCTGCATTTTCCATGCTCAACGACTCTGATGATGATGTGATTTACGGGTAAGTCGCTGTCTCGCCGCTTACTGAACGGGCCACTTGTCTAAAATTATTTTCAGGGTGGTGTAACATTTACCTCGAGTGTCACATGATTTGTTGTTTCCTGTGTTCGCATTGTTCGGGCTTAGACTTAGTGGTATTCCTCCCTGCTGAGTCCCCTCGGGGCGCGGTGAGCACAGGAAGGACGGCTCTCTCGGCTCTCTCGGGTCGGGGGCCCTGGCGCGGAGGGGAGCGGGGGCAGGAGTGGGCGGGACCGGCCGCGGTAGGAAACAGTGGAGCTGTGAAACGAGTTCTTGCTAGAATGGTGCGTCAGTGCGAAAGACGAGAATAAATAAGAGCTGTCAAAAGTCAAGTGGTATCAAAGGTCCCTTTTATGACAGGAGTGACTATGAAGAAATGCCTCTGCAGAACGGCCAGGCCATTCGGGCCAAGTACAAGGAGGAGTCGGACAGCGACTGAGCTCCTGGCAGGGCTGCGCGGTGGCACGGCGCCTGGACCTCTTCCTTTGGTGACCATTTCCTGACCTTCCCCATACCTGCTTCTGTTCAGACTTTCCTTATGGGCAAAGATTTCCTGGTCCTTATTTGTTTACATGTTTTTAAAAGGAAAACCAAAACTGAGGGCAAATTTAAATGTTGGGCCAAATTTATTGTCAGGCTGGCTACATTTATTTGGGAAGATAGGTGTGGATAAAAAGTTTAAACAGCCAGATGCTTTGTAAAAGACTTCAGATGAGCGATAGCATGTTTTCAGTGGTGAGGAGGAAATTACCCTTGTTTTCAGTGGAGTCAATTCTGTACTTTTCTTTTTTTAAAATCATTCACTAATTCCAAGTTCATGGGCAGCCCCTGTGAGCAGGTCCACAGCAAGTGGCATCACTCTCGTTTCTTCCTTTCCTCCCTTCTTCCCTTCCCCATGGTACTGGGTTTTTTGATCCTTTAAACCCTACACTCAAAGGGAAGCCTGTTTCTGCGGCCGTCTTGGGGGAAAGTCCTTCCTTGTTGTGGGGTGTCTGAAAGACTGGCAACTTGCGATGAAGCGCGTGCGTTGTGACTTCTCCGGGGAATGGTGGGTGGCCGGGTTCCAGCCCTTCGCTGTCACCAAAGCAGAAGTAATAGGGCTGTGGAGCTCCGAGGAGGGTTCGATAGGTTGAATAGGGAAAGGCTAAGATAATTAACAAGCTACCAGCTCCCGTGAGGAGGGTTTTGTTGCCGCGGTGTTTTGCAGGGGCCTGTGTGTGCCCGTGTGTGTACGTACACGACTGTGACTGTGAGAGGACTTCCCAGTGGTTGGGGTGGACAGGAGGGGAACCATTACCATGCCGATAAATAGCAGTTTCTGCAGCTCTTGAATATGAAACCCCATAGAGCTTTATTTTTTTTAATAAGAGGTAAATGAATGATTTATATAATATTATAGATTCTTTATGCCAAAAAGTTTTTTAACTTCACTTTTGGAAACTAAAAAAGAAAAAAAGAAACTAAAACATCTTAAATGGCTTATGGAAAAACATCTTTGGGTAGAAGGTAACTTGCTTGGAAACCATTTCCTGTCCTCCATGAATTCCACGGGCGTGAGGTAAGCTCCTGCACTGCTCTGTGGAAGAGTCTTTGGCGCTGCTGAATCTGAGCATCATACACAGCCCTGGAGAGTTTGCAGTTCCTTTTAGTCAGGGACTCAATGTAGAAGTCTGGGATAGATGCCTCCTTTGCTTTCCCCTTGACATGCACAACAACATCTGTAACTATTAGCATATATAATTCTTGCCAACCTGACTGATGCCATCTTGGCCAACAGAGGTCCAAAAGAGAATTGTTGCGCTCTGCAAGCAGTACTTACATCTCTTCATCTATGCATTGACTCTCAGATGACCATTCAGAGCTACAAATTATTGTCCCCTTTGGTAGTGCTGGGACCTTAGAGGTGTTCATGAGAGACTATTCATTATGGCTTCGTATCCTTCTTTTTAATTTAAACTTTAATGGTAATGTACCTTTAATATGGATTCTATTCACATTTGTTTTTAAAAACCTTGTAAATAGGAATGTTTGGATTAAAACAACTATTATTGCAAGAGTAATTCAAGGTTTACATGATTTTTACATTTGCAATGAATATGTGATGACTTTTTTTGATTCTGTGTACTCAGAGGTATTGAAAAAATTTTCTGTTACCAAATTTTACAACTTCTAATACTACTATAATTTTTTATAAACTGATGAAGTCTTGTGCTGATTAACATATTCTAATATGTGATATAGTTTACAAGTTTTAATCATTATAAAGTAATTGTTCATGGTTTGGAATGCTGTTATTTATCAGTACATATAAAATAGTTGAGGCATTTAGCCATACACACGATGGAACTGTTTAGAACTTGTCTTTGTCCTATAGTGTAATTATAAACTGATGACTAGTATCTTCATACATTAATTCTTCATGACCTCAATGAGATGAAAAATATGGGATTACTTTTTGTAACTAAGTTGGAAACAAAAAAATTACAACAAAAGTACTTTAAAAAGGGGGAAAATGGTTCTTTATTAAATCATGAATTTTCAATTTCTCTCCCCTGGTGTATCATAAATATCAACATATTATTAATACATACTCCATGTAAAAATTTGCTTAAAATATATAGCATTTAGCGTGTAGAATATGTGCCATAGGTGTTAGGTTAAAACACTAAAGTCTGCCAGAAACTTTTGACGGTAGCAAGAGGGTTGTTTTTCTTAGGGGATTAAAGTTTTGCAAACTTAAATTATAAATTCAAAGGGCCGACTTTAGTTTTTTCATAGTAATGGCTTGAATAACATCATCTTTGGGATATTTTTTTCTACTGGTCCAGTCTAGGGCAACCTGGAAGATGACCAGAAGTGTTTCAGTTTCCCTAGGGAGAGCTTCATTATCCATATGGATAATAGGTCCGCTTGATTTATTATTAAATCATTACAGCAGTGAAGTGGTGCCGTTTTCTCTCCCTTAAGCCCCATTGGAAAGGTGAGAGAAGGGGATATATATAAACATATATTCAAAGTTTATAAGGTTATTACTGTACATAATTATAGATTGCGATATACATTAAGTAAACCCAACCCACTAAATGGGCAGGTTACAAAGACAAGTGTCACCAGCTTCAAGTATTTCATTAACTATTTACTGAAGGTACAGTAGGTTCAATAGATTACTTTATGTGGTAACATATTTCCTGAATCCTTTTCACGGGAAAAACACAGATGCTCATAAAAGGGATAATTAAAAGAGAAGTCTCTGTGAACATTTAGTAAAGACTAGACTTAAAACACTAAAGTGAATTTGTATTTTGAGAGTTTTAGAAACCAGTTGCCTTAGAGGTTAGACTTTTGAAAAAAAGACAGAATTCTCTTTCCCAGGCCAAAGGGAAGTTGCTTTTGTCTGTGACATCTTGTTATGCTATTTTGATTTGGCATGTTAGATATACTGGTAACTATACCACCATACTATGAAACAGAAGGATTTTCTGCTACTGAAAACTGCCTTTTTACAAAAAGACTGTACATACTTGTAAAATAAAACACTAAACTTTAAGCTCAGAAGGGAAGGTAGAGCTGTGTATTTAACCGTGGGACTGCGGCAGTGGAGCACAGCGGTGCCTGAGCAGAGCGGTCGCTGTCGTCAGTCAGGCAAAAGTGAATAAATATTTATGGCAAACTCACGTTTCGGGAATGGCTTCATTCTGACACTACCTTTCTGGTAAATGTTAATAAATTTTTAATATTCAGTTCTTTTATGTATCTCGACTTGTTTGCTGTTTGTGTGTGGAGTTAATTTGGCCTTTCAGACATGAGAGTCTGATAAAAGGTCTTTAAGAGACAAGAGCAGGGCTTTTTTCATTTCAGCGAGTAGACACGGAAGTGTTTCTATTGCCATGTCTGCATGGCCTGGGGAAGAGCTGAAGATGACCGGGGTTTGGGGCCCACCTCCCTGCTTTCGTGGATGTGTGACTTTAAACCAATCTGACAAGCTCCAAACACATTTTCTGATTTTAAATAACTACGTAATTGTTGCGGACACAAAATGAATGATTGTGAAAGCATTTTTTAAAGTACTAAAAGTTTGTAATTGCTACTGAAAAACAGAACAGGGGATTAAAAGTTGTGGTGTTACAGCTTTGGGCCTAGAGTAAGTTAGAGCTCTCTGGCTAAAGGAACAGTGATCGGCTTGCCCCCCACCCACCACCACCCCTCAGCCTCTAGAAGAGGGAGCTTAAGAATGACGGGTATGATGCTGAAGGGTAGGAATCTAACCAGAACCTGGCAGAACTGTCGGGATCCTGGTTCCACAGGTAAAATGAGTGAGTCATCATGTTGGAGAGGACCAGAGCAGACCTTTTCTTTTTTTTTTTTTTTTTTGAGACAGAGTCTCTCTTGCCTGGGGCGAGTGCCATGGCGTCAGCCTAGCTCACAGCAACCTCAAACTCCTGGGCTCAAGCAATCCTACTGTCTCAGCCTCCCAAGTAGCTGGGACTACAGGCATGTGCCACCATGCCCAGCTAATTTTTTCTATGTATATATATTTTAGCTGTCCAATTAATTTCTTTCTATTTTTGGTAGAGACGGGGTCTTGCTCTTGCTCAGGCAACAATCCACCCGCCTCGGCCTCTCAGAGTGCTAGGATTACAGGTGTGAGCCACCGCGCCTGGCCAGAACTTTTCTTTTATAGATGCTGAAGTCACTAACTAAATATGAAGAATTCATTTGTGATACTATGTAGACTATGAAGAACACGACAGACTTTACATCTGAATAATTTATTCTAACAAAAGTATAAAGTATGGAAAATTAGTGTATTTGAATCATTTCAGAGAGTAGAGCAAATTCCACATTAGCAGATTTCAGTTTTTAGCACCTTTGAAAAGAAATATTCAGAGTTAAGACAAGTGGCAATACAGGCTTCAGACTACGCACTGGAAACTATTCATTTGACTTACGGTGTACAGTTCATGTAACAGTGCAGTCATTTGGTTTTGTCTCTATATTTTGAGAGTGCCACAAAACACACACTTAAGGAGAATGAGGAAGGTGTTCATTTGAATTCATGGTTGGTGGTTAGAAGATGGAAAAGAAACGTTGAGACAGAGGCGAAAGGTCACAGGCTGGACAAGGAGATCAAATGGACAGTCCAAAGGCGCTGACGATGCAGTACATGGTCTTGTTCTCCCATCGCACAGTACAGCTCCCTGGGGAGGACGACAGAGCAGCATTTAAGTGAGGAAAACTGGGGGACTTGACCTTCTGATTTCTCACACTAAGGCCAACACTCAAGTACCCACCTCTTTATGGTACATGAAGAAGGTTGGCAAGTCTCTATAATAAAACGTTTTAAAAGGTGACTAATAAAAACACCTCTTTTAAATAACATACATCTTAGCATGGTCCAAGAAGGTACTTGAAAACTTTCAGGGAAAATGCACTTGACTGATGTTACAAACGCGATGTTTGGAAACCTTACCATCAGTAGAGCTGTCCCAGAAGCAGGAACTTGCCGTGTGTAGCCCAGCTCCATTCTTCTGCATAATTACACAGGTCACTTAAATTAAAACAAACTTTTATTACAGAAATCTACTTGGCAACATGGATGTTGTTTTGCTCACTTTTTGCATATATATGTGGGTCACATGGTTGATGTTCACGTTAAAAAGTATAGGAGTAGATTGCCACGTCCTACCATAGTGACAAAGTACAGATGCTCCTTGACTTACAATGGGGTTATGTCCCAATAAACCCATTGTAAATCAAAAATATAAGGTGAAAACGCAACTAATACCCTGATAAACCCATCATAAAGTCGAAAAATTGCAAGTCAAACCATCGTAAGTCAGGGACCCTTCCCTCCCTTTACCACTTGTTCTAAAAGCGTCTGACTGGAAATCTTGTAAAATCCTGGTTGACATATGCACTGCGACTGTACCAACAGCCAAACGGGCCAAATGTATGATAAGTAACCTACTCCTATTAGGAACTTCCTTTGCGGTGAGGAACCAAACTGCCATGGCAGCCATCTCTTCTGGCACAGGACACATCTCTGGTCAGTATTTAAAGAACCACCACCAAAATATACCAGAAACAAAAATCCATTACCAATGTATTTAAATGGTTTTCCCAGCTTGGTGAGTTGGCTTAAAGTTTGTTCTACTACATTTGTGGTCCACTGGTTGACTTTGCTGTGCTGGTAAGCGTTACCACCAATCGCACTTTCTATAGCCTAGAAAAGCACAAAGGGGTCATAGTGAACAGGAGGCACCCAGACACCTCCCAGTTAGTAACCGATATTTACAACCCGAAGAACTGATGCAACGAAATTTACGTGAAATGTGCGTTTATTTTTAATCATGAGGACTCCTTTGCAAATGTAACCTTTTGATAGTGTTATATTTCATTTAAATAAGTTTTATATTGGTTTTAAAAATTCATAATTGTATTGTCTGTCAAATTATTTAAACATTTTGACCTAATAACTGGATTTAGGTTTCACTGCTGCTATTAATACTCAGAGATAACACATTTTTTTTCCTGAGGCTATTTTACTTTCCCTATTTCTTTCTTTAAAAAAATTAGATGCTTTTATCTAATACTACCTTATACTAATAAGATGAATTTTTATTGGTTATTGATACAACTGACAACATACAAACCTATCTAAACAATTGTACATTCAAAAATACTTCTTTCATCCAGCATTTTCTGGGAATATGTTACCATATAAACATTTTTCAAATAAATAAAACAGCCTTTTCCAAAACTTATTTTAAGTTTGTGATGAAATGTTTTTTCTTTGTTCTAAATTTCCTTCTTTTTCTATGCTGTGTTCTTCTGGAGTCACGTGACGGTATGCATGGCTCCCTGCTGTGCTCTTGCTAGGCGTATCCTTAAGGTAAGTATTCCCATGTACACTTGTCGGGGTCGCTCACTGTGTCAGCTCCCTCCCTGTTCCCGTCGGTGCCAGCGTGCCTGCATCTAGGCAGCTTTCTTCTCTGCCCCTAACTTGCTGTGCCAGAAACCAGAAAACTCAGTCTTAATGACAGATATAACCTAAAATAAAAACATTCACTGAGGGCCAAGTTCTGTACTCAGGCAGAGAAAACAACAGTCTGGGATCTGGGCTGCACATGGTGGTGACGAACCAGGATCTGCTGCCTGGGGCTGAGGCCCAGCGACCTCGCTTTTGAGGAACAAAAAACCTACCTGTGTCACACTCTGATTTCTACCTATGGACCTTCCCATCTCTCCTGGGACCTGGAGTAGTCCCATTATTCACAGGTCCTACTTCCTTCTCCTTACCCCGTGTGCTCCCCTCCCAGCTCAGAGGATACATGGCGGGGGGCCCAGCAGTCCCAGTTTAAGGGGACAGCAGTATCACTAGACCTGGGCATTGTCAAGAAAAGGGGCCTCTTTCAAGCTAAACCTCTAACTGGCAACTCTCCATGCACGCTGGAAAGTCACTGTGTTCCAGGGAGCGAGGAAACCCCTCCACCAATTTTGGACCTGCCCAATTTACTGTTGCCCAATACTTAAGACAGCTTGATACAAAATTAACCTGCTGCCAGGGTCAAAGAAGTGTTGAAGCCAGTGGTTAAAGTAACACTGCAGTGTCACCTCATGTTTCCATGTAAGCTGGAAATGCTGCCTGGTATCCAAGTCAAAGATAATGCAAGAAAACGACCAAGTTGAACCAGACTTCCCAACAAACCAACTCCACTTTTCACAGTTCTGGTATAATTCACCCACCTTCTGCTCCCTACTGTGTTCCACATCAAACACTGTATTTAGAAAAACAATGAAAAGCAAATGGTTACAGATCCTGCAGAGCAACCAGAAAATCACGCCTGATGCTGAATAGTGCAAAAAATCATTTTGCTTTTGGATATTGTTCACAAAAATAGGTTGTGCTGCTTTATCACTCTAGCATTAGTCAGTAATTTGCATTACAGCCAATTCGAAATTACATGTGGGGAACTTAAACTTCCGATCATCTAATGACTTTCTTTTAGCTGACAGCTTCAACATATGTCCTCGATCTTATCCAGGGAAGGCAAGGAAACTGAGCAGGTAAACCCTCCTGGCTTCATTCCTCCCTCCTGGCTCCCCCAGCTCCCTGCGCCAACTCCCTTTACTCCTCACGCATACCTCACACCCCCGCTCGGAGGTTTGCTGCCTTAACCCTACTCCTGCTCATTCTTCAGATTTCAGCTCTGAATGTCCCTGGACTCACTCAGTGGGTCAAATTCCTCTTTAAATGCTCTCGCAGTGCCACACAGCAAATGCAAGCTGACATTTTGCAGTGTGATTATTTGATAAGTGCCTGTGCCCCGCACTATAAACTCCAGGAGGGTGAGGATCATGTCTATTTTGCTCACCAGTCCTCGAGGTGCTCCCTCAATATATATTTTTGGAATGAATGAAAAATATCCCTTTTGTCTCTCATCCTCCTCATCATTTATGGGAGGTACTGTGATTGATAACAATAAAGTATGTTTAGGAATGTAAGAAAAATAACTGAGCAGGCCCCAAACTGGATCAACAGGTCTTGAATAACTGGAAGTTGATTATTCAATTTTCTTCTACACACTGTACGTTAAACACTGGAAACATTTATTTGTATGCCATGTGTCTTTTATGCCTAAAGATTACAGAATCAAGCCTTGATAACACTCAGTAATAATGCTATCTATATAAAATTCTGTTTGATTTAAAATATGTAATTTACATAATATGGGAATAATTCTTATCTAAATATTTACTGAAGTAAAAACTGTTACTTGAAATGCCAAAACACACAGGCTCAGTTGAAACAATTCCAAGATAGCATTTAAAACACATTATTTTCTCTCACATAAGCCACTAATCAAACACTTGAAAACCAGGCATTTCTCCTCTTACCTCTTTTACAATGTTGCTCACTTCATCCACAACAAAAGCAGTCTGTAAGGAAGAAAATTTAGTTAGGTTTGATTTATTTAAAAGATTTGCTTTCACTGCATTGATACATGCAAATTTAGGTAATGAACATAATTTAGAAATGAAGACCTTAGAAATAATCTAATGAGACTGTTCAACTTACTGAGAAAGGCACTACGAGTCCTCAGAAACCAGGGGACCAGAATACATGTATACAATTTAAAGGTTTTTTGTTTTAATCATACCACAATCTAAGACTTCACTTTAAACTAGAACTCAATCTGTCATTCCATTTCAACTAGCTGCTAGGATCATTCACCAACAGACAATCTTAAAGAGTTACTTGACTTTTGTATAAATTAACTGAAGCTGCTTAAGCAATCCAATTTAAAGATGTAATTCTCTCTTTCCTGATGTAAACTGATTAGGGGCCTGAAACTTAAAGAGGGTTTTATGTGGGGTTTTTTTTGTTTCTTTTTTAGCCACCATTCGTCATAAAATTACAATGATTATACTATTTCCAGGTAATTATTTTTCTTTCCTAATGTTGTCTGATGACAGGACTAATAACCAGCTGCTAGCACAGTTCTCCATCAGTGTCAGATGACTGGGGAGGTGGGCTGCCTGCGGTAGTCTAGTTTTCCGGGAGTATAGTTTTCTCCCTTTCCTTTCTACATATGGTAGATCTGAATGTGTACAAGGTCATCCTGAAAATAAGGTCAGGCACTTACTTGCCTGCCAATGTGCTCTTGACATGGAAACAAGGGTTTCAAGTTACAGGTGAGTCCCAGGAAAGGTAATTAGCACCGGACATGCTTTGAGAGGACAGCCCCTGAGCCTGCAGTCAGCAGTGCACGGTGGGGGAAAGGCAGAGCCTGCTGTGACAGTGAGTTTTCCTCCCTGGCTGGCTCCTGCCCACTGTAGGCCGGCCTTGTTCTAGCAAGCAGTCCCCTCTTCTCTTCAGGAGCATCAAGAGCTGACTGCTCGAAGCCACCACACTTGCAACACTCAGAAGTCATATTTGGAAACAAAACCAACTCACAGAGTTAATGAAAATTTGTAGTATCTTAGAGATTAAATCATTTCTGGAAGTTTAAAGGATCCTTCTAAGTGACTGCAGTGACTAAATCACAAAGGAAAGTGCCTGTTTAACTTTCCTTATACTTAAAGTATGAAAAGGGTTGAGGGACATTTTAAAGAACTTCTAGTGGAAAGTAGAGCAGTTGTATTGAATCCAGTGGACAGTTTCAGCTTCTATGAAATGCGTTGAGAGTAGAGTTACAAAGGCCCAGGAGTCTACATGGACTTAGAGAATATGCAGAAAAGGCTTAGCTGAGAGGCTGGCAGGAGGACCTGCCTACTACAAGAGTCACGGTCTCAACCTCCCAGGGTTTACATCTAGTGTAAAATACAGATCACTCTGTTCAGCCTCCTCATTTTACAGACATGCAATTGAGATCTAGAATAATAAAACCACGTAGCCACCTCATTTGTGAGAGCCAGAATTAGAATGCTGTATTAAGGACGTTCTCTTACCTAGCCATTTCCTTTTTTAAAAAGTTTTACTCGATATTACCATTAAACAAGCCATTTGCCAATACTAGTAGTTTATGGGGAAATGCTGGCTGCTCCTAAACCTTCTCTCGTCATTATTCACTTGGTTGCTATCAGCATTCAAGCACTGATGATGACACGGTCAGGTAGAGTTTGCGCTAATTAGGAAACCAGACCAAGACTGAAACTCTAGGGAATCGGTCCTTAAGCCTTAGTTTTATTTTCCCTCAAAACACTCCTGCTGAAACTAAATTTCAAAAATGGTAAGATAGGAGACCTTACCAAATTTACCTGTAGTTTTTATTTTTGACAGACTGCATAATAGGATTCTACCTGAATTTCAACAAGGAGGAGTAAGGATTGTCTAATAGCAGCGTCCATCAGCCCTACTCCCTGTTCGCGCGAAGGCGGCCACTGTGACAGCCACGGTAAGGATGGGCAGCTTCTCCTGGCAGATGATTGTGTGCTTTACCCAACTTCTTCATGGAGGCATAAAAAACTATTTTTCCCCACAGGAATGAGCTACCTTGCCGCCATCTCGAACTGAAGTGAAATGTACTACTCATTTGCGGTGGCCTCGGTGGGAGAACAAGGTGCGGGACCAGACAAAGGCGGCCCCCTGCCGCGCACCCCGCCAGGGCGGACAGCCTGGACATCCAGCCGTGGCCGGGGGACTGGGAGGCGCGCGTGTCACTCCGCACTCCCGCGCTAAGCGTCCAGGCCTCGCTCTCCCCACCGCCCGCGCGGGGCAGCTCTGCGGGCTGGGGCTGGGGGTCTGCACCGCGGAGCAGGGGCGGGAGTGATGTCATCCTCCCGGCGTCCTCCGCTGCCGGCCGTGGGGCGAGGCCGACCCCGGCCCGGGGGAAAGACGCCGGGCGCTGCGGACTCAGACGCTCTCACAGAGAACCGCCTGGGGCCGCCCCGCGCGGGACGGAGTCTGGCTCCCCTTCCCGCCGCCCGCGGCCCTCCCTGAGGGTAAACGGTGGCGGTGCCAGGGCGGGCCGGGCGGGGCGCCGACGCTCCGGAGCCTCTGGCCAAGGGAGGAGGCAGCCAGGGCTTCCCGGGCAGGACCGCGCGTCCATCCGCGCCCAGAACTCCCGGCCTCCACCCTTCCCATCGCCGAGCGGGCGTTACCTCCTCGGCAGCCTGGTAGTCTTCCATCTTTCCTGCAGCGCGTCGCCTCCGCCTCCCTGAGTAGAGCGGACCGCGCAGGCGCACTCAGGCCCCGCCCCTCTCATGAGCGCGCTGGCCACGCCCAGCGCGAGCCACGCCCCTCCCTGCCCCGCGGTCGGCTCAGCGACCCAGCAGTGCAGGGCGGGGCTCGGCGGGTCCCGGAATAGTCACCCCGCGTTTTCGGGGAGGTGGTGGTCTCCTTGGGAACCCGTGAGGGTGTCCAGGCAACTCTCTAAACCGCGGCGATTAAAACAAAACATGCACAAAAGCCAGTCCGGGAGGGGAAGCGTCGTCCTGGCCCCTCCTTCCAGATTGTACAGTGCAGATTAATGTGAACGTTCAAATTGGCTGGACACCTAGATTGTAAAGTGACTTCTGAAGGTAATGCGCAATGTGAGACATCGGTTACAGTCCCTTTAGGGATCTAGGATTAGGACACTTTCGCTGTCTGAGCTAAACTTCTATTTAGGGAGTTAAGTTTTCCATAAAAATGAGAATTTTTCCTTTTAGCACCACTTAAAGCATTTTGGGTGGAAGCTTTTGTAAAAATGCAGCACACTTCCTGGCTGCCTTAAATGAACTAGACACAGCCTTGACTTGTATCTAAGGGTCTTTACGGAAATTAGGAATTGCACCGGGCTCTGGTAGGCTATTCTCGTTGAAGGGCTGGGGTGTATGCACCTGTCTGCATGTACTCTGAGGCTGAGAGTTTTGACCTTGGCGTTTGCTTTTTCTGGTTTTACCATGCACTTGAAGTCAGGCTGTCATTTCTTACCTCTCCAAAACCCAGCTGCTAGATCCCACTTCCCATTCCCCAGGGAAGAGCTGACTACAACAGTCACAGGGACTTGGTAGAATCCCACATTCACTCCCTTAGCAACTCTTGCTGTTTCTACCCTGTGTGCTCCTGACTTCAGTTCAAGGCTGGATTACAATTGACCAACTGTAACCTGAGAGCCCTTCAGAGGAATCTAACCCAAAGATGCTTCCCTCCTCTCTCCCATTCTGCCTTGTCATGAGTCAATACTTGCAGTGTTATTAGACTACAGACTTATTCCTAGTGGTCTTTGGATGATGAAACTTTAACATGTCTTACTTAGCTCAAAACCTCTTCTACAGAGAGGCCTTCTCTGACCACTCCATCTAAAGTAGCCAGCATCCTTATTCTGCATCCTTGCATCCTGTGTGGTTTCCTTCCTAGCATTTCTCTCAGTTTGGGGGGATGAATTTATGGTTGTTGTTTACGGTGTCTCTCCATCTAGAATCTAAGTTCTGTGTAGGCAGAATCCATTTTGTTCACTAGTGTATCCCATCGTGCCTGGTGCATAGTAGGTGTACCATCAAATTTTATTGAAAGAATGATTTCCCTGTGGCGTTAGCTGTAACTCAGACCCAAACGAAGAGAATTGGGGAGTGGGGGAAGATGCAATTGCCTGCCTCCTTGTGGGAAACAGAGCTGGCTAGGAGAGGGCAGAGCAACGACAGACCCAAGGCCTCTCTTCCCTGGCACTTGGCCTGAGCAAGGAGACCTGGGCGGCCTGGTTGCTCTCCCACACCTGGTCTCGCGCTTGTTGGCTTATGAGCTTTATTCCTTTCAAGTTCCCTTATTATCTGGCTTCAAGTCACCTGTTCTAGTGTTTCAGCTTTGTGCCTCAGTGTGCACGTGATTCTGATTCTGACATTGCTCTGTCTTCCTGCCACTCCCCAGCTTTACCCGTGATCCCATTCTAGGTGTCCTTTTCCACCTACCTGGACCCTCAGCCCCACCATGATCCTGAGCTAAACAGGAGCCTTTTGACTCTCTCCTTCTTTGCTCCTGCTACTTTGTTGTGAACCTGGAGTTCTACTAACCTAGTGTGCAAAGCAAGAGTAAACAGGTTTTGAGTAAAAATCTGCCACTGAAGAGTGTGGAGCTTGGGACACCTTTTTAATTTGCCCTACAATGTTTTAGGAACTGCACGATTCAAATGAATTTCCTAAATGGCTGCCGCGATAGTGCTTCCATCAATCACTGTGGTGTAGTGAATGCAATAGCAGAGGGGTGTGCAATGGATTTCACCTGCATCTGGAAAGATGTGTCTTAAAAAATGATTCAAAGTAAATAAGGCAAGATGTTTAAAAACCTAAATGGGGATACTTGTATGTTACTAATACAATGTACACTTTTCCATAAGGTTGTAATATTTCATTTAAAAAGGAAATTGAACAAGAACAAAATCCTATCAGCCACAATGAATTCTTTTTTAAGTTTTGGAAAATTTTATGTACCATATTTCTTTCTTTCTTTTCTTCTATTCCAGTTTTGACTTCTCCACAAGAATATGCAGGAACTTTAGAAAAAGATTCCATAACAGTTTTTCAAAGAAAATAAATGTGAAGCAAAAACAGAAGAATCTTCTACAGTTCTAACCAGATTGTTTTTCACTGGGATGAAATTTTTATTTTTTTATTTCAAAATATTAAGGAGGTACAAATATTTTTTGGTTACATGGATCACTTTTGTAATGCTTGAGTCATGACTGTACGTGTGCCTGTCACCCAGATAGTGTTCACTACACCCATTAGGTGGGGTGAATTTTTTAAACGAGAGGCCACTTATCACAAACGTTAGAATTCTCCAATTTGCAGTCTCCCCAAAAGATTAGTGCCTAGAAACCTCTGAGACGGGTCCAAGCATCTGAGAGTGGGTGTCTGATTTTTCCTCAGTCATTCCTAGGAGCTTCAACATCTGGTTTTTTTTCCCATCTGTATTTTGTTTCATTTTTTCCCCATTTATCTTTTATGTATACATATTCATGGGGTACAAGTGCAATTTTGCTACATTGATCTATTGCATTGTGGTGAAGTCAAGGCCTTCAGGGCTTTGAGCAATGCGCATGGCTTCGTACATCCCGGAGGTAATGCACATTGTACCCACCAAACAACCTCCCATCATCCGCCCCCTCTCATCCCCACCCCTCCATTGTCCATCATTGCACACTCTGCTTCCATGTGTGCACCTTATTTAGCTCCCACACATAGGCGGGAACGTGCAACTTTCCGCTTCTGAGTTGTTTCATTTAAGATAATGACCTCCAGTTCCATCCATGTTGCTGCAAAAGACATGATTTCATTCTTTTTTATGGCTGAGTAGTATTCCATTGTGCATATATACTACATTTTCTCTATCCAGTCTTCCACCGATGAACACTTAGGTTGATTCCATATCTTTGCTATTGTGAATAGTGCTGCGACAAACATACGAGTGTAGGGATCTTTTTTATATATTGATTTCTTTTCCTTTGGGTAGATACCCAGTAGTGGGATTGCTGGATCTTTTGGTAGTTCTAGCTTTAGTTCTTTGAGAAATCTCCATACTGTTTTCCAAAAAGGTTGCACTAATGTACATTCCCAACAGTTTTTCCTTTTCTCCACATTCTTGCCAATATCTGTTATTTTTTTTTTTAATAATAGCCATTCTTCTTGGTGTAAGATGATATCTCACTGTGGTTTTAATTTGCATTTCTCTGATGATTAGTGATATTGAACATTTTTTCATATGCTTCTTGGCCATTTGTCTTCTTTTGAAAAACGTCTATTTGTGTCCTTAGCCTACTTTTTTTTTTTTTTTTTTTTTTGAGACAGAGTCTTGCTCTGTTGCTCAGGCCGGAGTGCAGCAGCATTATCCTAGCTCACTGCAACCTCCATCTCCTGGGCTCAAGCAAGCTTCCTGCCTCAGCCTCCTGAGTAGCTAGGACTATAGGTGCAGCCCACTTTTTAAAATTTCTTTTTTTTATTTTAATAGATTTAGGGAGTCTACTTTTTAATGGGGTTATTTGGGTTTTTTGTGTTGAGTTGTTTGAGTTCCTTGTAAGTTCTGGGTATCAGTGCCCTGTTGGATGCATAGTTTGCAAATATTTTCCCCAATTCTGCACATTGTTTACTCTGTTGGGTATTTCTTTTGCTGTGTACCACATGTGAGATTTGTCCAGGAAGCATCCAGCCATGTAATATAAAAAATAAAGACATTTATTGAAGAAGATACAAGATACAAAAAACATTGTACATAGGACAATGACACCTCAGTCCCCTTCAAAGTAGGCACCTTAGGGCCTCACATGGTTCTCCCAACATCTAACCTGTACACGTTCAACATTCTCAGGGGCTCTGTTTGTTGCGGGCCTTCCAGAACATGGATCACTTTCAACAGATTCTCTACCATCTTTGAAGCGTTTGTGCCACACTTGTATTTGCGCCGCACTCATTGCATCGTCCCCGAAAGCCTCCTTAATCATCTGAATGGTTTCTGCTTAGGAACGTTCAAGTTTAACACAAAATTTGAAGCAGATTCGCTGCCGTACTTGCTCAGTCATTTTGGATGTGATGGCCACACAGTGCTCACTCAACAGCGTCTAGCACCCCGCTGACTAGTACAGTGAAGTCGTCATGGTTCACTCATGCCCACCCAGTCCACTCTCCACGGCTGCCAGGTTGCAGCAATGTCGTGCAAACTGTTCTTGTTATATGAACAATGGCTGGATAGTTCCCAGACAGACCTTGTACATGTACTGAGCGCTCCTTTTGTGTCAGGCTTTGAGCCGGGGTTGGGGAGGCAAAGTTGACTAAAACATGGTCTTTATGGAATATTTTTTAAGACTGATTTCTGTAAATAGGAGAGCTTGAATTCTCTAGGCTCATATGATGTTGTAGTGCTTGGGAAAATGTAGTGATGTGGTGTCATGTTCTGCCCAATTGATGTGCAGTCTGTAGGGCTAAGGAATTTAGAATTGGTATGACATTTGGCAGTTCACTAGCTGCCATTTCCAGCACCTCCCATCTGCCATAAATGGATGTCCATCAGAAATACTGGAGCCTAAACACATTGGCTCATAACTTCCCATAAATCTCTGGCATTCAGCCATATCTTAGAGTAATGTTTAGTTTCTGTGCAGTAAGTCAGTGGAGTGAATCTTGGGTTTATTTTTCAATTTGGAGGTTAATCATAGATTGGCAGGTGTTTCATGCAATCACTTTTCTTCTTTTGAGTCAAATGTCTTAAATGCAAAGTCTGTAGAAATAGGGACTATGGTTGCCAGTGCCTTAACTTAGCAAGCGTGGGCCTAATCATCACAGTGACCAACAAAATTGTCACATCAACAAGTACTATCAGTAATGACTTGCAGTGTTCTGCTGTGATCTGCAGCCCTACACAATCCAAAGCCAGTCCTGTGGGTATTCAATTTTTCCTTCCTTCCCCTGTGCCTAGCAGTGTGTTCCTGATATATACCAAGGATTCATGCTAAATCAATAATAATAATAATAATAGAAGAAGAAAAAGAAGACAATGGCAACGATGATGATGACGGCAATTCAGAATACTCAAGGCTGAGGGATTTTGTGTTGTAATGGAAAAGAAACTCTGGCTGACACAGATCTAAAGTGAGAGTCCTGTGCTGAGAAATTACATGCTAAAGAGATTAGCTAAGAAGTGTCTATATTTAGATCTGCCGTTTAGCTGGGAAGCACGGGACAGTTGTGCTGAAATACCTCTGTGCCCACTGGAAATGGCTGTTGCTCTGGCCCTTTGGGTCCCTCTTCCTCCCAATCCTGGCTACTGCAACGCCTTTTCTGGGACTCCGGTCCCAAGATCCAACAACTGAAGAACAACGGTTGCATGGCAGGGCCTTTGCTGGCATTTGTTCCAGCGAGTCGATGTTCATGCTATAGTAGTTGTTAAATAGTTTGATTATCAGTTCTGTGTATATGAAAAACGTACACACTGCATCAGTCAGAACAGGCTCGGTTAGCTTTAAAAACAAACGACCCTAGACTCTTAGCGGCTGACAACACAGACTTCTTTGCCACTCACATGACAGGACCATTGAGGGTCTGCTGTGGCTCTGCGGCACGTCTTCCCCACACTGGGACCAGGAGGATGGAGACCAGGCTTGTCTGTGGAGTCATCAAGACAGAGGGAAGGGGGAGGGAATGGTGGCCCAGATACTGGCTAGGATGATGCTGATCCTAAGTGGCAAGTGCCACCTTTGCACACATTTCATCGTCCAAACACAGTCATGCCTGTGTTTACGGGGCAGGGGCACTTACGGTGAAGAGCAGTGCCTCCTAGTACATGCAGCATCAGAAGGTGTCTCTCTTTCATTCTGATGTTCTTCCTTCTTGGTCTGACTCTGCCTCTTTCACTGTTGATAGTGGTGTTTGGATTTGATCTCATTTATGCCTGCTCAATTTCAGTGCCCAGTTTCAGCCTGTCTTAGCCAACTCCTCAGCCTGCTGTCCACTCTCCCTGAGGCTTTTTATCAGTGGTCTCCAAACTCCTTCAACCATGCCCCTCTGGCAGGAACAACTTTTTGAGCATGTGTCAAAAGGTATGTTTATTTTTAAATTGTATCAACTATTAATCTATTTTTTTAAATTAATAAAGTTTAAGTTTTGGCTTTTAAAAAAATAACTAGAAATAGAAATTCAAATATTTTCTTAGCATATCCTACTTTTGTGGGACAAATTGTGTCCCCCCAAAATTCATACATTCACATCTCAGAATGTGACTGTATTTAGAGATAGGGCCTTTTAAGGGGTAATTAAGGTAAAATGAGGTTGTATGGGTGGGCCCTAAACCAGTAGGATTTGTGTCTTATAAGAAGAGGAGATTAGGACACAGATGGGCACAGAGAGACATGGCTCGAATATGGCCATCTGTAAGTCAAGGAGAGAGGACTCCAGAAGAAACCAACCCTGCCAATGTCTTGATCTTGGACTTCCAGCCATTAGGATTGTGAACAAATAAATTCCTGTTGTTTAAGCCACTCATTCTGTAGTATTCGCCATGGCAGCACAAGCAAACTGATACACCTACTTGGGAAATAATGATTCCAGGTTACTGTCATTCCAAAAGCATTTCTTCCAAATATTCTAATTCTAAACAGGCTCTGAGAGGCTGAGTGGTTTGCTTAAAGTCACTCAGATCAGGCTTACCCTCTGAATTCACTCTTCCCTACTGTCCTTCTCACCCTCTGCAGCCCACCTCCACCTTCCTACTGACCCTGTTCCTCACCTGGTGGAATTTACCTCCTCAGGTCATCATCTTCAGGCCACAGAAGAACAAGATTTCAGAACTGAAAGACGTCACAATGCACCTGACTTGGCAAGTGTCACATTTTCTTAATTAGAGTTCACGCTGTTTACCCTCAGGAGTGAATCTGAGACCCTCAAAAGGGCCCATGAAGGGAATGAAAAAAAGCCCACAGAGTGGGAGGACATAGCTGTCATTTATCCAACAAAGGACTCATATCCTGAATATATAAAGAGCCTCTACAAATCAATAGGAGGAAGGCATAAGGATAACCCAATAGAAAAACAGGCAAAAGACTTGAACAGCCCTACGTAAAAATAGATATCCAAATGTCCAATAAGCATATAAAATAATGCTCAAATTGCCCAGCTACACTAAATGTCAGAGAAATGCATGTTAAAAGCATAATGCGATACCACTACACACACACACCTGGAAGGGTAAAATAAGAAAGGCAGTTACTAATAAATAGTACCAATGTTGGTGAGGGTGTGGAGTGACGGAAACTTGTTACTGGTAGTAGTATAGTAAATTAGTGCAACTGCTTTGGAAAACTGGCAGCATCTGCTAAAGTTGAACATACTCCTAACCCATGACCCAGCAATTCCACTCCTATACACACGTTCAGCAGAAACATGTACAAACATTTACCCAAGAGAATACACAAGACTATTTTTAGCAACGCTATTCATAATAGCCAGAAATTATCTGTAACACGAATGTCCATCAACAGTACAGCAGGTAAACAACTATATATTCATGCAACGGTGTACAGCAATGAGAATACAAACGATAACCACATGCCACGGTATGAGTGAATCCCACAAAGCTAGCACTAAACAGAAGCCAGACATGACTGTTAAAAATCATACGATTCTATTTATACTAAGTAAAAAAACAGAAAGCCAATCCATCGTGTTAGAGGTTGTGATAATAGTTACCCCAGGAGCCAGGTGTGGTGGCTTGTACCTGTAATCCAGCTACTTCGGGAGGTGGAGGTGGGAGGATGGCTTGAGGCCAGGAGTTCGAGACCAGCCTGGGCAACATAGCGAGACACAGTCCCCCCCGCCCCAACAAAGTAAAAATATACAGGGAGGAACGTAGTAACTAGAAGTGGTGGAGGGGGAGGAGGGAGGTTCTGGGATGCTGTTCATGTTCCGTTTCTTTATAGGATGTGTTCACTTTGGGAATTTATCAAACAGTGCTTATAATTTGTATAATATTCTATATACCTGCTCTACGTCAAAGAAATTTACCCCCAGAATGTCTGTGCCAGTCTTGTTATAAATTGATTCTTGAGTTGGCAGCTGTTTTTTGAGATGTAGTTAGTCATTTACACTTGAAGTCAACTTGAAACTCCTCACAAACGTGGGAACATTTGAATATTTTAAGCCTCTAGTCTCTATGGGGGGTTTCCTTGGGTGAAACATTTCACTAGCATCAGCTGGGTATTTCCTTCAGCTAAAAATGTAAAATGTTGGCACACAAGAGCTCCTTGGTGTGGTTTTGGGTGGCTTTGCTCCCTGGCGATGTGGGAGTAGCCACAGAAGCGCCTGGGGCTGGCCACGTCGGGTGCACTGCTTCAGCCTGTGCCCGACAGGAAGGAAAGAGCGATACGTCAGTTGTTCTAACAAGAAGACGAGACTTCCTTGTCGCCAGAGCAGCCTCCCTGGTCTCTCCTGTTGAAGCAGACGCAAAGGTAGGATGGGTATCCAAGGCCAGCCACTGGCACGGGTTGTTTGCGGGTGGCGGGGTGGGGGGACAGAGATAATAGTTACTGTAACTTTTCTCACACTGATGACATTGAAAAGTGGGAAACAAAACCAGTAATAACTTAGATAAAGAATGACTTATAATTTTATTGAATAGCATACATTTGAAACATAAGGTAATAATGATTTAATGGTATGGCAGAAATAATTTGAGAGGTAGCGTTTTTCTGTTTTTTGATTTTTTAACTATCTACAAGCTATACGGTGTGATTTTTTTTAACGTGGTAGAGTGTTATCTGATTTCTTGTTTGGTTTGTAAATTCTTATACATACAGGTTATTACTATTTTGCCCTCTCTGAATCCATTTCATTATTTTGATCTCCCATAATCTCTAGTTTAGAGGTGAAACATAAATATAATTTTAAAATAAAAAATTTAGCTAATTTGAATTTATTTTAATTAAGCTTCCTGAACCTCCAAACAAATTTCTTGGCAAGAGAGAGACTGTGAGAGGGAAATGCACATTAGATATTAAGGATCTATTAAGAAATTAGAATTGGTGTAGAAAAAAATTTTTCAGCCAAGATAGTGGGATATTCTAACTTCTTAACTTCTTTGCCTAAACAAAGCATAGGTTTTGGAGTTAAACAGACCCAGATTACAGTGTGACTTTAGGTAAATTACTTAATCATTTCAAGGTTCACTACTCACTCTCCTCATCTGTAGAATGGGTGCACTCACTTCATAATGTTGTAATGAGGATTAACCGAGATAATGTGTTTAAAGTCCTTGTTAAAATGGCTCAGAGTAAGTGCGAAATAAATAGCAGCTGTTGGTACAACAAAACCTATAGCAGTTATGAGTGTAGTGCTTATACTGATACAGTAATATTCTCATTTCTTTGCCCTTCCGTGAGAAGAGGTCAAGTTTTAAAGCCATGAAAATCACGGATTTCTATGTCAGTGTTTTACTCTGATTCTAAAATAACATTTTTGGGGTTTCGCTGGTAAAAATCTCCCTGAATGAGAAAGGATACACAGACTCAACAGTGAACTGCAGTGACCTTTCAGATGAAGCGCTCAACGACCTTGTGCTGTCTCAGGCTTCCAGCGTTACAGATTTAAGCCCACACGTGTGTGTCTTCCAATGTTAAGCACAGAGTTCGGAGGGGTCTGAAGCTTATGCAACTCGCGGAGACTTTAGGAAAACGCATGCGAGCCAGGTGTGGGCCCTTGGGCTGTGCGTGGGAGGGGCCCTGAAGCCAGGCTTCATTCGCTTCCCGAAAAATCCACCTGATTAAGCAACTAGAGCGACAGGAATTTATAAAGCACGTCTCCGTCTCTGACTTCTGACGGATGCAGGTGCGTGTCGTCTCGGTTTTGCAAAGATGAGTCTGCCAAGCCGGTGACCGTGCCGGTCTGGGTCGGAACCACAGCAAGCGCTGGTCTTTATTCATCGCCCTCCCCGGCTGGGCCGGCGCTCTTTGTGGCTGTCATGAGCTGCCGTGAAGAACCTACGCAAGCGAAGAAGTGATGACATTTTCAGGTAAAACTTCAAGGCCAGTTTAGTCACTGAACGTTTCCCCTGCGCACGAGGCGCACGGCGCTGTGGCTGCAGCTGAAGCTGTGAAGCTTCTCAAGGAAGTAGCTGTGGTGAGGCAGCCCCCTGAGATGACTTTCGGGGCTGTGGCTTGCAGGCTCTGAGAACCTTCTGCATTTCCCCCGAGAGTCGGCGGCGGTGAGCACAGGCACGTCCGCGGCTCGGGTGCTGCTGCGATTGGCTGCATCTCCACTCTGTGGCCTGTTCTCCCCCATCCCAGAGACGGGCGGAACTCTGTTTCCTCTGATCTGATGACCAGAGATAATAGCACGATTGGGCGAAAGAACCAGGCAGCACTGCCCGCAAGTAAAGAGTGCCTCCCCTTCCCACCCTCTTTGTTCTCGCCCTCAGTTTTGCATTTCTCCTGCTTTCCCTCCTGCCAGATCTAAAAGCCGGAGTCGGGGCTTGCTGTCAGGCTGAGGAGACCAAGCGTCTGCCAGAGCAGGACGGCATCCCGCTGCCCCGGCAGAGCTGTCCTCGGGGCAGAAGCCCGTTCTGCTCTCGCCCTGCAGAGTGACCCCCGCCTCCCTCCGAGCTTCTCCTTCTCTGCAGATCCTCCCACCACGTTTCATTTATCTGTCCACATGTCCGCTTTCTGGCTGG
>RJWJ010021926.1:0-27370 GCA_004363605.1 Indri indri | reverse complement strand
GGCCCAGCGTGAGGAAAGACTTGCTTGGAAGGCCAGATAGTGTGATGGAAGGAGCCAGGTGCTCCATTTACTGAGTGTGTAAACTCCGCAGATTTTAACCTCCCTGAGCCTCAGTTTCCTTATTTATGAGATGGAGACGATCCTAGCTTTGCAGATTCATTGTGCAGATTGGATGAGCTAAGGCATAGAAAACACTTGGCAAGGTGCCTGGGACTTAAACGTGGACACAACCATATTTTTATCGTGACTGTTGCTCTTAAGTCGGGGGTCAAGAAGCCCTTTGTGTGAAGGGCCAGGTAACAAATGTCTTAGGCTTTGTGGGCCGTGCAGTCTCTGGCAACCACTCAACCCTGCCATTGTAGGGTGCATCCATAGATGTATGTGTTACAGTAAAACTCTATTAACCCGGGCTGTAGTTTGCTGACTCTGCTCCAGGCCACAAAGCTAGTTGGTGGCTTCCCAGTTCCCCAGTCCCTGGGGCCCCTTCCTCTGCACCCACACTGTGCACCATCAGAAATGGAGACTGCACGGTAATGACTTCTGTATTGCCCGTCTGTTTTCTGAGTTCGTTTTTTTCCCCTAAGACTCATACGAAGGCAAAGTTTCTTGAGAAATCTGAAACAGAAGCATCAGGCCCATGTATTTTCTCTGGGCCTAATCTTCTGATGTGCATGGGGAAAATCCTTTTGAATCAATATTTTCTAAGGGCCTCCCTTTGGTGAAGGCTTTTTGGAACCCAGGGCCACCGAGGGGTGGAGCCTGGCTCTGTGAATGTTGGAGCATTGATTACCGAGAATGCTACACAGAGGGAAAGCCCAACTTAGGAAGGAAACCAGAACTTTGGAGCTTAAGGATTAGTCAATGACCTTGGCTTATGATCTGGAGTTACCAGCTCTCAGGGAGGTGCCAAATCGTGCTGCAGGCTCTGTGAATCCTAAAATGAACTGTCACAAAACAAAAGGGAAAGACTGGGACAATCCCACTCTTCAGTTAAAAAGGCTGGTGTGAGGATTGCTGTTGAATATCTCCCCAGATTTCCAGTGTCCTAAATAATAAAAGTGACTGGAAGATGTTTTCTATTTTTTTAATTTATTTTATTGTTTTAGAGATGAGGTGTCGTACTGTTGCCTAGGCTGGAGTGCCAGTGGCATGAGCATAGCTGACTGCAGCCTCCAACTCCTGGGCTGAAGTGGTCCTGCCTCAGCCTCGTAAGCAGCTGGGACTGCAGACATGTGCCACCATGCCGGGCTAAGTTTTTTCCTTTTTTTTTTTTTTTTTTTAAGAAATGGGGTCTCACTACATTGCCCAGGCTGGTCTCAGAGTCTTGGCCTCAAGTGATCCTCCCACTTCGGCCTCCCAAAGCGGTGGGATTATAGGCATGAGCCACCGCGCCCGTCTCGGAAGATGTTTCTTGAGCATAGAGGATGTTTTCTTTTTTAATTTTCTTAGACTAAGCTTCTTATTTTGAGATAACTGTACATTCACGTGAAGATGTAAGAAATAATATAGATTCCATGTACCCTTTACCTTGCTTTCTTTCTCCAGTGGTAATATTTGAAAAACTATAGTACAGCATCCTAAGGATATTGACATTAATATAGTCAAGATAAAATTTCCATCACCTCAAGGACCCTTGTGTTGCTGTAGGCATTTAAAAATCAAAGCTTATATTGAATTTTGCAGGATTCAAATAGGGCAACATGCCAGCAATGTGGTTCAACTGTTTTAATGACTTGCTTTTTCAAATACTATTTGCGGCCAAGAGTCTTGTTTCCAGTAGCAGATGTCTCCTTTTTGGATTATGGATAAAGGAATTTTGTAAGTGGTTATCTTCCTAAGAGTCAGTTCCTGTGGGTTTGAAGATGTGCCACCCCACTGGTCCCATGGGGCAGACACTTCCCCGCTCTACCTGGCAGACCTTGACCACATGGAATCGTCTGAAGCTGACCATGGAGGTCTTCTTATTTTGAGGGCAACGTGCCACAGCCTCTGGGGCTGAGTTTGTACACAGTAGCTGTGGGCTTTTGCACGTATCGAGCCCTGTTGAAGTCTCTGTATCTAGAAAGACAATGTAGAACAGTAGTTCTTGCAAACTGACCTATCCCAATTTGATCACGTGCAGTAAAGTTCTTTTTGGGGGGCTGCTAAAAGTTGGGGGTCAGAGTCAGCTGCTCCTTAGTAACCTTGCCACCAGGTTATGAAGAAAGCAAATTGCTAGTCACATGTCACAGATGTACAACCTTCACTAAGAGAGATGAAATTCCAACACTCTTATCCTTTCAGGTATTCTGACCACAACTTCACAGGAGAGATTAACTCAAGGTAGGATCAACAATATTCAGGTGTTAGAGTTCAGTTAGCCTTATCGTCAGGATCAGGCAACCAGAACCTTCCCAAACCGATGGCCAGACTCAAGACCATTTGGGATCAGGTGTTGGGCACCATCCCTAAGGACCCAGAATGCTAGATTCTTCCTCGTCACCTGAGAGCGGGGATGACCTCCAGAGTATCTCAGCCTATCCCCACGTTTCAAATGCCATTTATTTCATCAGTGAGAGTCCATTTCGCACGTCTAATAGACTAATGACCAAGTCACTAAATTACTGGTAAACTCAATTCATTATGCAGATTAGCAGAGTAGCTGATGTTGATGGGAACAGAGGCAGCTGCAGGACTTGAGAGCTTGGCCATGGATGATGCTAACTTACCACCTGCAGTGGACTGCATGTCCCCTCAAAATTCGTATGTTGAAACCCTAATCACCAGTATGATTGTGCGTGTATAGAACATGAGGTTAAGTGATGGCTCATGTATTTCAATATGGTTACAATTAAGAGCATGACATACATGTTCCATACCTATCTTTTCTCAATGTTGAGGGCCAACTCCAATCATTAATAAATAAATGTTTTTCCCCATCCTTTAGTCATTTAGATAGCATTTTATATTGTATGGATGGGCTATCATCTATTTAAGTGTTTTCCTAGTGACATGTATATGTTTAGATTTTTGTTGTAGCAAAAGAAGGCAAAAACCAATGTTGCAATGTGTGGCTTAGGAGTGGAATGGCTGAGTCAGAGGGTATGTGAATTTGTCATTTTGACAGATGGTGCCAAATGGCCCTCCATCAAGTCTGCACCCATCGGCAACCTCTGTTGCACCAGCCACGGATGAGAGAACAGTCTCCCACATGCCATGTTATCAGACTTGGTGAGTTTGCCAGTCTGGAGGGTGAATCATAGTATCTCGGTGTGGTTTTCATTTCTATTTCACTCATGAAATGAGGTCGAACATTTTTTCCTGTTCGAATCATTCGTGTTCTCTTTCTGCTTACTATTCACGTCTACGCAGGCATTTCATCAGTTGCACGCTACTTGGATTGTGTTGTCAGAAAGAAAACTGTCATGGCCAGGTTCCTCAAAGATAACCCTAGCATGGCCAGGAGAAGGGACCTTGAGTGTTCGGTTCCCTGAAGCAGCTGTAACACCACAGCAGGGCACAACTTCAGCCCACTTGTCCTGCCTACATCTGCCGCAGTCCTTAAGCGAGCTCCCTGCATGGTGGCCCTGAGAGAGGAGGGGCTGACCTGCTGGCACAGTGCTGGCATCACTTGATAGTCATGTGCTCAGAGAAGTTGAACTAAATTGCCTCCTGGTTTTCTGTGTCCCTCCTATGAGCTTGGCCATTGAGAATTGCCTGCCAGAAGCTCAGAGCCAGGTCTGAGACCGTGGTGAGCTCACCTCCCCACCGGTGAGGTGTGTTTAGCCCCCAGCAAGCCTTGCCAGGTGATCATCCGTTGACTGCATCCTTGACTGCATCCGTTTCATTCATTTGTTCATTCTGTGGTAGCATTCCTCCAATATGGCAGGTTCTTTTATAGTTTTGGGACCACAGTAGAGATTAGAACGGACAAATGCCTGCCCTCATAGAGCTTACAGTCTGGCGGGGAGGAAAGAGACACAATAAACAAGCCAGGTATATAACATGCCAGGATAGAATTTCTGTCTCATTATTTACATTTCTCTTAGAATAGAATTAACGTGCATGCACATCACCTGCAGAATCTTTTGAAGATGCAGATTCTGATTCAGTAGATCGGGGCTAGGGCCCGAGGCTCTGCACTTCTAACAAGCTCCTGGGCAATACTGATGACATTGGTGTCCAGAGCACACTTTGCAAGCAGCAAGGCCCTAGAAGGTGTTAGGTGCAGCGGGGTGAGGGCGCCCGAGAATGCTGGTACAGTGGGGCAGTTGGAGATCATCTAGGTTGCTCAGCAAAGGCCTCGCTGAGGAAGCGACATGCGGAGGAGGTGAGGAGGGGGAGGCCTGCCCACACCGAGGGGACGGCCCGCATGTGGGCCTTACGGCGCAGGAGAGGCTGGTGGGTTTGGGGATAGCAAGGAGGTGAGTGTGGCTGGGGTGCGGGCAGTAGAAGCAGCCTGTAGAGATTGGGGAGAGGCTAGATGGGGCACGGGGTCTCAGGTTATGGTAACATGAATGGATCCTTCATATGGTACTGACGGCAGCCTGGTGAGGGTCTCGCTCAGGTAGATGCGAGGCTGGAGATTAGGTGACTTGCCCAAAGGCTCAAAAGCTATCCTAGAGCCCAGGTTTTATACTCAAAGATACAGCGTGTAGGGACTTTTTCAGTTCAAAACAACGCAGACATTGTTTTGAAATACCTCTTTAGCTAAATACTAAAAACCAAGACTGGGCTGGGGAAGGGGCAAAGCACAGAAAGGCAAAGCTTGGCTTTGCCGGGCCTGGGGTGCTGCCTGCCCCAGTTCAGGGGAGTCTGGCTGGGGCCCTGTTCTCTGGCTTTTGAGGATCTGCCTGCATCGTGTAGCTGGAGGTGACACACGGCCATCGTGAGCGAGGCCGGCCGGAGGGGAGGGTGTCCTGAGTGTGGAAGCTTGGCAGGAAGTCCTGCTGCTGTGGGTTCTTAGAGCTCACGCTCTCCCGCATCGTCCCCTAACTAACTGACGCCATGTGTTTATTTGCTTGGGGTGTGTATACATCACTGGTAGGTCTGAGGGCTGAACTGCACAGTATATAGAGATGGTCCTGACTTACGATGGTTCCACTTATGCTTTTTTTGACTTTGCAATGGCATGAAAGCAATTTACGTTCAGTAGAAACCATACTTCAAGTACCTACACCATCATTCTGGGTTTTTTTTCAGTACAGTATTCAATAAACTACATGAGACATTCAACACTTCATTATTAAATAGGCTTTGTGTTAGGTGATCATGCCCAAGTATAGGCTAATGTACGTGTTCTGAGCAGGTCTAAGGTAGGCTGGGCTGAGCTATGATGTTCAGCAGATTAGGGGTATTCAGTGCCTTTTGACTTAGGATATTTTCAACTTACAATGGATTTATCGGGACGTAACCCCATCAAAAGTTGAGCATCATTTTTCCTTGGCTTGCACACCTCTAGTCTCAACAGGAAACACGGAGCTTTCGATGAAGTCAATAGGACATTTTTCTTTACTTTCTTGAAAACTAGAATGAGCATGACCCCTGTGAGGACTGTCGCTGGGTAGTCTCGCTTCGTGGTAAGAACACAGGCTCTGCAGCCAGGATGCATTTGAAGCCTGGATCTATAGCTTACTAGCTAGGCAAGTAATTTGACCTTTCTGTGCCTTAGCTTCTCTAACTGTGTGTGGGGATGGCCATGATAGTGCCTGGTTTGTTGTGAAGATTAGAGGAATGAATGCTTGTAAATCACACGGCACAGTGTGTGGAACACAGCACACGCTCAGTGAATTGGAGCAGCGTGGACTGTGTCCTTCTGCCGGACAGAGCATTGGTGGGGCCTCGGGTGTGGGCTGAAGTCCAGGCTCTGCAGTGTGACACCATTTAGTTCTCTTTGGGATCTGGCGTCTGTTCTCTCTCCAGATGCTTTCTTCCCATGCCCTTGCCTACCTGATAACCCAGGTGTGCTGGTCAACTCACACGTTGTGGCTTTGTGTCCCTGAAATCTAACACTAAGCCGAAACCCTCTACGCTGCATGCAGTACAGAGGATGTACTTTAAGTGCTGAATGACTCTTATGCAGATGATCTGCTAAATATTAATCCCGCAGGTTTTTCAGATAATTGGAGGTGGGGCATTTGCTTGTGAGTGGAGTGAATAGCTTCCTCTGTATTTGACTCAATTGTATTTCTAGCTCTAAGGAGTACTGGCTGGATAATTACATTCTCCCATCAGTGTTGGAACCCCATTTCCCAGTTTCTTGAGACTTCCTCAAGCTATTTCATGTTACAGCCTTCCTTGGAGGGATGAGATTAGGATCATTTGCAGCAGGACTTGGCACAATGAAAATCTAGAGAGAGCAACTTCTAAAGTCAGTAAAGATCCAGAGAGAAAGACAGGTTGCAAGAAAGAATCAGATATCCTGGTGTAAAAATAGAAATGAGCTTGATTAAATTTCACTTAGGAAACTTACCTATCGAGAATATATGTTGCATTTCTGGACTTGGAAGAAATATTTGTACACCCGTGTTCACAGCAGCATTATTCAGAATAGCCAAAAGGTGGAAACAACTAAAATGTCCATCGATGGATGAATGGATAAATAAAATGTGGTCTGTACATACAGTGGAGTATTATTCAGCCTTAAAAAGGAAGGAAATTCTGGCACATGCTACAACATGGCCGAATCTTGAAGCTGTTATGCTAAGTGAAATAAGCTAGTCACAAAAGGGCAATACTGTGTGATTCCACTTATACGAGGTACCTAGAGTAGTCGTATTCATAGAGATAGAAAGCAGAATGCTTGTTGTCAGGGAAGGGGGAAGTTATTGTTTAGTGGGTACAGGGTTTCAGTTTGGGTAGATGAAAAAAGTTTTGGAGCTGGATGGTGGTGATGGTTGTGCAACAGTGTAGGTGTACATAATGCCACTGAACTGTACACTTAGACATGGTTATGAGGGTAAATTTTATGTGTATGTTACCGCAATTTCAAAAATTAAAAAGAGTTGCATTTCAAAATTGTGACAAGTGAAGGAAGTTTGTTTCAGCCTGTCTTAGGCTGCCTTTGGTTTGGTGGAATGAAGTAAAGTGAAGTCTTGTAGCTAGAACTCCATAAAGCACAGACTGCTTAGGTCTGAGGGACTGTTTGTTTTCAGTAAGTTAACTTCTGAGAATAAGCTCCTGCAGGCTGTTTGAGGCTGCTTTGTCAGAAAGTGTGGCATACAGAGATAAAGTTGGTTCTTTTCTACTTAAAAATTTTACTCTTCCTAAAATTACTTGTTTCAGTTCTACCTAGAGAGGACATAAGGTGGACATATTAATAATAATAAGATGTAGGAAACTGGAAAAGAAAAAGACAGGATGTTCAAATAGGCCAGTTAAATGCGTGAGACTGGAATAGATCCTTTTTTACCTCCATCTAAAGAGCAAATGATGGTGACTCATTTTGAAACATGTTTATTTTTAATTATGACGACCCTTGGCAATGATAGATGTAATGCTTGTGGGTTCAGCTGTTTGCAAGAACAAGCTGAAATCCCGTGACATCAAATGTTACATTGTTTGCTGAGCCACACGTGTTCTGCAGATGCCGGGGGCTGGCGTGCAGGAGGGAAGAGTTACTTGTCTGGGTTGCCCGGTGACTGCTGCTCACTCAGCTTGTCTTTACTCATCACAGTGTGATGAGCTCCAGGCTCAAATATCCACTGGCCCGCTGGACCTGGGTGTCCGGGAGGCATCTCCAGCTTAACACGGTCGATGTGGAACCCTTGATGTCTTCCCGCACCCTACTGCCCCGGCCATTTCTGTGACACACCAGCAGTCCAGGTGCACCAGTGAAGCTCAGATATCCTTTCCCTCCTCACCTGCCTGACCTATCTACCTCCAGAACATATCCAGAATCTACTCTTCTATCCCTGTTATCAGCTCCCCAGGCCCAGCCACCATCCTCTCTGATGTGGTCTAGGGTGATGATCCCGTCAAAGGGGCTCCGATTTAGTGCAGGTGGCTACTCTAGTCTGGGGACCTCCAGCCTCCCGGGCTCCTCTAGTCTAGGGGAAGAGCACCTCACCCAGCTCCCTGCTTTCCTTCCCCAACAATCTACTCTCAGTGCAGCCAGGATGAGTTCCTAAAACCTTTTGAAAAATTGTCAGACATTACCACACACACAGAAACATGCATAAAACATAAACGGTAAGTATCACAAGTAATTATAAAGTGAACATTCATGTCATGGTCACTCAGATCAACGAGGAGGGCATCGCCAGGGCCCCCAGGGCTTTCTGCATGCCCCGTGCCCACCACACCCCCTCTGTCCCCAGTAACCACCGTCGCGACTGACGAGTAATCACTGCCTTGCATTTCCTAAACTAGCTAAAACTGGTTTAATTTTGCCTTAAGAAACATCTTCATGTGAATAGAGATATATTAAAATGCACATTTGTGTGTCGTCTTTATTCAGCACTATTAGCTTTATTCATGGTCTTCTTGTAGCTATAATTCATGTTCATCGTTGTGATTGTTTCATACAGTTTATCCATTTGCAATTGTCAGATATTTGGGTTGTTCCCTTCAGGGGGCTCTTATACCAGCCATGCTCCTATAAACATCCTTGTTCACATTGCCTGGTGCAAATGCTCACATTTCTGTTGGGTAATACCTAGAAATACAGTCACCCAATCATATAGTCAAGCAGTTTTCCAAGCATTTGTATCAGCTTACATTCTCTCTAGTGGTATTTGTGAGTTGTGTTCGCTCCATCTCCTCACCAACACTTAGCATCGGTGACCTTTTTAATTATAGCCTTTCATGGGGTGGGAGCTGTAGTAATATTTCATTGTGGTTGTAAATACTTCTCTCATTCCTAACAAGATCGAGCACCTTTTCATCAGTGAAATGGCCACTTGGATATCCTCTTATCTGAAGTGCTTATTTATATCTTTTACTCAGTTTTCTGTAAGCTGTCTTATTGACTTGCAGAAGTTGGTGTTCCCATATTTTTAAATGAATTATTTGGTTTTTGATACAAATATCTCCTGGTCTGTGGCTTACCCTTTTTCTCTTAAGGGTATCTTTTGATAAAAAGAGAGGTTTAATTGCACAAAAAAAAGAGAGGTTTAATGAGCATAGCGCATTCTCCATCTGGTTCGAGTCGTTTGCCAGGGTGACCCGGCTAGTAAGTGGCAAACTCGGTCTCTGAATCTGCTGTCTGCCTTTGCACCCACCACAGCCAGGTTACCACGGAGCCGCCTCTCCGAGTTTCCACGATACGGAAATCCGGAGTGCCCACCTCGGCTGCACGTCATCCTTGCATTTCAGAGGACAAGACATTCTGTACAGGAAAATAATTAGAATAAAGCAGTCAAGGCTTTAAATGCATGTTTGAAATGAAAGGGAATATTTTAATCTTAAAAAAGGAGACGGTGTTGCCATGCTCCCAGCAAGCTCTGCTTTCAGGTAGGAGGCGTCAGGACATAATAAGCCACAGGTGTTCGGGGCCAGAATCCGCCCATGGCCACAGAGTGTTGCAGAAGGTTTCGCTGCAGTCGGCAGCGTTCCCCACACGTTTCTCATCTCGAAGATGTTGACTGATTATGTAACAGAATGGTTTTTTTTTTTTTTTTTTTTTTTGCTGAACATAGCATTTGAAAGTGCAAAAATATTCCCTGTACTAGCTCAAAAAATGTTTTTAAAACAATCTCGGTCTTCAGGTATTGTCCTCAGAAGATGTCTCTGGGGGTCGAGAGGCAGGGCTGGGGAGGGAGAGGCAGCTGAATGAATTATTTTAAGCCATGAGATCTCAGCCACATAAATTTCTGGTTGCCATCCAAGTTACTCTGTGAAAATAAAGCAAATGAAGGTTGAAATGGAAAGGAGAAGAATGAAGGGAGAGACCAAGGGCAATCTAGCATGACTGGATTTGTTCCGTCAACAGAGTCCAATTTGACCTTTGCTAGGTGCTGGGTATGGCTGTAAAGTAACACAAAGTCCTTGCCCTTGTGGTGTTACTGTCTAGTGCGGGGGGAGAGAAATAGTACACGGATGTGCTGTGTTTGGTGGAACAAAGCAGGTGATAATTATGGGGAGTCGGCAGGGAGGCAAAGTGACTCCACTTTGGAGGTGTCCGGGGTGGGTAAGGTGATGCGCTTAGCTTGGATAGTGCTGATTTTGAGGGTCTCCATGGGTCCTCCAGAGAGGAGCAGGTGCCCAGCTTGGGGTTGGAAATGGAGCCGAGGACATCAGAGAAACGGGGCTGGATGTGGGATCTTGGATGGGGGCAAAGACGGCACCTTGGGAAACACCCAATTCTGGGGCCCAGAGGACGACACCCGCCTCCCCCAGCAAAGCCTGGCTCCCAGGTGCTCAGGAAGTATTTGTTGAGGTCATGAATGCTGAGGGTGGCCTGGAACACAGGGGCTCAGAGCAGGTGTGGTGCCCTGACCCCTTGTCCTGGGGATGAGTCCTGGAACTTTCCAGTTCTTGCTTGCTTGGGCTAAAATGCAAACCCAGACCTCAGCTTCTCTGGCCAACCCCAGCCTGATCCTGCCTTGATGTCTGACCTCGGGGGCATCTCCTTAGGCTTTCGGCCGCTGTGGTCCAGCCTCTCCGGCTCCTCCAGGCCTCCGGAGAGACAGCCTCAGGGCTCAGTTTCCCAGATGCCTGGACCGTGAGCCTGGGCACCTCTTCCCTCCAGCCCGGGCTGCCTCCTGGCGTCCTGCATCCGTGCTGCTCCCCTCTCACTCCGTCCCCTCTCTCCTGCCCCCTCCTCTCAGCCCCCCACCACTCCCCTCTTGCCACTCTCCGGCAGACTGGGAGCTGGGTGGGCGAGGCCGGTTGGGCAGCTGTGGGTGGGACTGAGCCCCAGTGAAGATTCACACCAGGCCACTGAGCCGGCACATCCGCTCCGCTGCTGACGCGGGCGGGCATCTATAAAAGGGATTTGGGGGTCACAGCAGAGATGGCTTCCAGCTTAGGAGCTGCTGGGGAGATGGCGATTTTGGCGAAACAGAAGGGAAGCGTTTGCTAGAGTCTGCTAGCCCTGTCACAGCATGCCATGGCCACGCATCTTCCGTGTCACCAGCCACCCCTCCCCTGTGAGCGTCTGCAGCGCTTTCCCGTTGCCTGGCCCTGCGCTGGGTTGACGCATGTTGCTCAGAGAGTCTTGCGGAATGAGTGTGCAGGGAGATGCGGCAGCTCCGGGCGGGGTCGCGATGCTGTTGATGTCGTCAGCAAACACTGAATGCCTGCTGCGTGCCAGACGCCGTGCCAGGAGGCGGCACACTGCAAGGAGCACACGAGGAGAGGCACTCAGCCCAGCTGGGTTTCTCCGGCTTGTTTCCTCCCTGCCTCGGCCACGCCCTAGCTAACGAAACTTAAAGCATGTCCGTGGGTTTTAAAAACAAGTAGCAAAGAGGAAGAGAGAAGCAAAGCCGAGGCAGGGAAAATTCCTTACGCTTTTCAGCTGCTCAGCTCCTGACCGTGCCTTGAAGACGAGCCTTTCCCACCTGAGTCACGGAGTGACGCTTGCAGAACGTGGAGACCGAGCGCAGAGTCGGGCGCAGTGGGGTGGCTGCCGCGAGGGGTGCCCAGACGTCTGTGGCCGGAGTGGGTCTGCCCCGTCGTGTCCAAGGCCAGCCTGTGTGCTGTGGTCTGTTGGCCACCAGCACGTGGCCAGTGGCCGCCTCTTGCCCAGCAGCCTCAGAACTTCACAGCGCTTGATGATTTTTCGCAATACAGATCGACAGTCCTGGGGTTCTGCCAAGCATAGCATGTGGCCGCCACGCTGACCTTCTGAAAGCTCTCCCTGCCCACATCCCTCCTTTGGTTAATTCTCCCCTGGCCACAGGGTGAGGAAGAAATCTCAGTCTGGTGTCTGGACCACCCTGCGCTCTGGCCCTGCTGCCCGGCCCCGCCTGCGTGGGCCCCCAGCCGTGCTGACCCCAACCCCAGTGTCCCGTACTCGCTGGCTCCTCTGCCCGGTGTCCTTTCCAGCGTCTCCACCTGGTGACTCCCGCTCCTTCGCGCCCGGTACACGGCACCCCGCTCCAGAAGCATCCTGCGACTCTCAGGCAGAGCGAGTTATTCCTTCTGTTTTTCCACTACTGCTTTCATGACATAATGAGATTATAATTATTAGCCTGTCGCATAATTAGCTTATCGTAATTAGCTGTCTTTCCAGGCACGCTGTGAGCTCCTCTGCCCCCCCCCCACAGCCAATGTTTGGCGCGTGGCGGTCCCAGACTTTCCAGAATGGACCAAACGATGATCGTGGGTACCCTCTTGGGCCGCCCCTATTCTCTCTCTCAACTCCTGGGGGCGGAGGGGGGCAGGAAGGACGAGAGGAGGTGACAGAGGCGAGATGGCTATTCTCGAGGACAGTGAAAGGGAAGGGAAGGCACGCACGTGACCCACCAGCACGTGGGACGAAACAGGTGTGTGCACAGGCAGCGAGGCTGTGAGGGGTGAGGGAGCCGGCGAGGGTGGTGGCTGTGGGCTTGAGGGGGGTGACTTCAGAACACACAGCCTTTCCCTGCCTCGTGGAGCCGCCACGTGGTCGCAGGAGCTGGGGGGCAGGAAGGAGGGGAGCACGCTCGCGGTCCCCTCTGCTGGCAGCACTGGCCCCTCATCTACGTGGCTGGCTCCTCTGACCACCCAGAGGAACTTGGGACCTCTCCGTCACGCCGTCTGGAGGACAGACTGTGTTAGTGACTAGGGCAAGTGGCCCCTGCCCAGGTGTGTCAAACAGAATCTGTGTCCAGCACAGGCCAGGTGCTCAGTGAGTGTTCACTGCAGAAGGCTGCTCTCTTGCCTTCTGCCTCCATCCAGAAGCCTGCTTACGGGTCCCACGTGCTTCCTGGGAGTCCCTTCCCACTGCCTGGCCCTCCTCCCTCCCCAGCTTTGCAGCTGAGCTTAGGCGGCACCGCCCACATGAAGCCCTCCTGGAACCCTTGGGTCTGACCTGGGCTCTCTTCCCTTGTCAGCAAGGCCCCTTGGCACTGACGTCCCCGAAGTCTGCCCAATTCCTGCTGCCTGGCTGCACCACCCCTGTCTAAGGAGCCCCCTGAGGGCAAGGACCCATTCGCCCGTCCTCTGGCTCACGTTGCCTGGCGCACACTGGCAGTCTCTGGGGAGGAGTTGGCGTTAAGCCTCCGTTCACCTCGCTGTGCTGTTGGCGTGTGGGTGAGGCTGGGTCTGCAGAGCAGCCAGAGCTCTTCAAGGACAGCGATTCCGAGCCTCGCTATTGTCTTGGTCCTCACTTTGGCCTTTGAGTCAGAGTAGGCCAGCCCGGTGCAGGGGGCTTAGATGGATGCCCCTACTCCCTGGGTTCCTCCAGGTCTCTGAGCTCTGGCGTTTACGAGGAGGTCAAATGGGACCCTCGTGGGGCTGTTCTGTGCTTCTCTCCCTTGCCCATGTAGAGGCCCATGGTGGCATATCTTACCCTGTGCTGTGTTGGTGACAACCAGCCAGCCTCATTCCCAGGGACTGAGAGTCACCTGGGGTGGTGTGCGCTGTGACACCGAGGTCCCTACGTGGATCAAAGATGATTATGATGGCAACTCATATTCATTGACTACTTACTGTGTGTTGGTCACTGTTCTTCGAATTTCCTGTATGTTAGCTATTAATTCTTCCAACAAGACTTGAGAAAACTGAGGCAGACAGTGAAAGAGTAATGAACTTTCCCAAGATCACATGGTATAAGTAGCAAAGGTAGGATTTGAACTAGGCAGTCTGGCCCATGTTCAAATGTAGCCCCATCCTGTGGCATATTGAGCACCGCCGTGCTCCAGGCACTAATAGAGAACAGGACTGCTGTGTGGCTGTCACAGTTATAAATCCTTCATGTGTGCAAACTGGTTTATTCTGCACAGCCTTTTGTGGGATCGGCACCATCATGTGCCCATCTTACAGATGAGGAAATCGAAGCACTGAGAAGGTCAGCGATCGTAGCGAAGGCTGGCTGAAGAGGGAACGAGGCCCTGCCTTTCCCGCTGGACGTGCTGCCGGGTGCCAGCCCCGTTGGCCTTGCCCTCGGAGCACCTGAGCTGAAGGCCAGGCCTCTGGGACGCAGGCGAGGCAGTGCGTGCAGGGCGCTTGGTCCCCACAGTGTGCCGAGACCTCTCTGGCGGGCAGATGGTTCTGGGATGATGGGGCCGGAGTTCATCCCCTTGGGCAGAGGAATTTGTCAGCCAGATGCTTGGGATAAGCGCAGCTTTGGTTCCTGGCCAGAGAGACAAGGTCACAGCAGCCTTGCTCGGCCAGGAGGATTTGCAGGTGGTGGGATGGTTGTTGGAGATGACGCTGACCTTGTGTCCCGTAGCAGAAGAGAATATATTGATTGGTGTCAGGTTTTACTGGGGTGTTATGCACAGGGTTGCCCTGCGATTTCATTGCTGAGGATGGAATCTCCCTGCTCTGAAATGATACCCTCCTCTGGGAATATCTTCCTCTGAGGTTTGGAGCTTAGAACTAAAACTGCGGGGCCAGCATAACCTTGGAATGCCTTCAGGCATTGCTTGACATGACAAAATTCACACTGATACGACCTAACTCTCTGTCAGCTAGATAATGAGGATCGTGGTGGTAAGTCTCATTTTGTATTTTTCTGCAAGTTTTCATAAGCATTGTCTTTTTAGATTTTGAAGACAACCCTGGAATAGGCTGGCTCATTTCTTTTTCAACCCTAGGCTCAGAGAGCCTGAGTAACTTGCTCAGGGTCACACAGCTAGTAAGGGCATGCCAGCGCTAGAATGGGGCCTCTTGTTCTGGGGTCACTGCCTTCCCAGCCCTCCTGGCTGTCACTGAGGAATGTGCTTTCTGCATGGCTCTGGGATGCCGCATTCCCAGAAGTGGACTGAGAGAGCAGGTGGACGCCATGGGCACCATCCAGCAATTATTGAAGAGCTCTCATTTGTCACTTTAACACCTCCTGGTGCAGCAGGAAGAAAGGAAAAAGCACTCTGCTCAGAGGCTGGGAGATCTGCCCTGCATGCTGGTCATGAGAAAGCAGAGTGTGCCCAGCTCTAGCCCCCGAGCTCTGCGCTGTTCAAGGTAGAGATTGGGGCTTACACATTCGGTAGTTCCCGAGCACTTGTGGTGTACCAGGTGCTGTCCTAACTGTGTATATAACTGTATCAACTCACTTAATTCTCACGACAAGTGAGTTGACGTGAAACGATATGACAAGAAAACCGAGGCAGAGTGAGGACAAGGTTGCTCAGTTCGTAAGCGGCAGGGCCGGGATTCAAACCCACACACGCAGACGTGCCTTTACCCCCACGCAGTTGGCAGAGCAGTGGAGTAGGGTTTTGTTTATCCCAAGATTGGCCCCCAGCCTAGCTTGGAATAAGCTGAGATTGGAGGTAGTGCGCAAAATGCTCTGCCTGGGAAATGAACAGGGATGAGGAGGGAGCGGCAGCTCTCCGCGGGAAAAACAGAGCTGGGAAAAGAGGGTCAGAGACAGAGAGAGAGAGAGAGAGAGAGAGAGAGACTGCCCACCCCGCAGGGCATGGCTGTGCGGTTCAGAGCAGCTGTTTGATGTCCAGTTGCAGGTGGTGCTTGCGTGCTGTTACACCAAACCCCCGATAGCTGCTGCGCACAGGGGGCTTTGTGGGTTGGAGTGCTTTGGGGGGATGAAAAACAGGAGGTGACATCCCACTGGGGGCACAGGGGAGGAAGAGAAAAGCTAGCATTTTCTTTCTGGCTTTGCAGAATAGAGAAGGAGCATTCAAGAGAGGCGGAAACTTGGAGAAACAGAAGCACTTGGAGTATTGTCAAAGTATATTTTTGAAAAAGTTAAACACATAATTCTCATACACGTAGACAGCAAGCATGTGTCAAAGGCTTATTTAACTCATTAAGGAGGGAACCAGCGGGATGACGAAGCTGGTGCCAGGAAAGATACAGGAGACGGGCGTATTTCGTTAGTGAGAGAATGCCGGAAGGAAATTGCAAAGTTAGACACAAAGCCCGCTAACATCCGCATCCTAACGTCCTGGGGCCATGAAACCATAACCTTTGGGATGATCTGTTATCCCTTTAGACAGAGACAACGGGCAATTTATTAATTTCCAACAAGTTAACATCTGACCTTACAAAGTTTGAGCCACAACCAGGAGTGAATCATCAAAGTTAACATCTGACTACAGAGTTCTAGCCACAGTCAGGAGTAAATCACGAAAGTTAACGTTCCCAGAGGGTCAGGTGACCTTTTGCTGGTTTGTTCAAGGGGGCTTCAGTGTGACGTTGAAATAACGGGAGGCATCCATCAGCCTCATTTTGGGGTTTTGGATAATTTTTTCCCTAGCAGACTTGGAGACATCTCAGGCAGAGGTGCCTCTGAATTCGCTGTAGTAAATTCGGGGTTGGGGACTCTAGCCATTATTTAAATACCGAAGGACACAGGCTCACCACTGCAGGTAGTGGACTGGGATGCACCCTCACCTCCACTCCTTCCCAGAAGCCCCTTGGGGGAACTGAAAAGGATTTTTTTTTTTTTTAAATCTAAAACCCAGAAAGACAAGAAAGAGAAAACATCAAGAACTGTGGAATCTGGAAAGCAGAAGAGTGAGCAGTACGTTGTCCCCAGAAGGCAGCTGCAGGGCGCTGCCAGTAGGGCGGGTGGAGCTGAAGGCAGGAGGGTTGGCGGAAGTCAAGGTCAAGGTCTTCTGTCCCCTCTTCCAGGCAGCACACCCGGAATGCCCTCCCCCACCCCAACTTTGGCAAAAACAAGGGTTTACTCTGCAGAAAGGGATACCAAGGGTCCCTGGAAAGAAGGGATTTAGAGGGAGTGTACACAGGGGTTAGAGACCCGCAGTTCCCTTCCCCTGCTCAGCTCCCAGCCAGCCGGCAGCCAGTTCTGCACCCACTTGGGAGACTAGAAAGTTCCTCTCTGAGGAGTCCAACCAGCCTGGGAGAGGGATCTAAAGACCCACCTTCCGAGGTGCCACCAAGACAGCCTGGTCACCCTACAGAGAGGCCGTCAGCCCCAGGCTCACCCTCATGCCCAGAGCAACCAGGCAGCTCCTTGTGTCTCTTATCTGAGACCAGGCAGCCCAGAGTCCCCAGGCAGATGTCTAAGGAAAGCCCTGATTTCGTGAGTCCAAGACAAACAGAAGAAAAGCAACTTGGAGGCGACCAACTGTGCAGGGACAGAGGTGAAGTTTGAGGGGGGATCATATATTCCCAGGATGAAAGTAGGCTTTGCATTACCGACCTAATAATCTTGCCACGATGTTTAGTGTGGCTGCAATCGTGAGGAAATAGGAGACGAATTCATAGGTGGGGCAATCTGTAAGAAACTGGCCTGGAGATGTCAAAGATGTCTTCTTCTCATAGAAGAAGAAAAAAATTGGATCTACTCTAGAGCAAAGGAGATGATGGAGACATGACCACCAAATGCAATGGTTGGATCCGGGACTAGAAAATGCATATATTGGTAAACTACATTTTTGGGATACTTGGAGAAATCTGAATCTGAGCTGAATGTGAGATAATGCATCAAAAGTAAATTCCATGAGAGTCACAATAGTGTTGTGGGTAGGAGCAGGGTTTCTCAACGTCAGCACTACTGACCTTTTGGGCTGGAAGATTCTTTGCAGTGGGGGCTGTCCTGTGCTCTGCAGGATGCTGGGCAGCATTCCTGGCTTCTGCCAACCAGATACCTAAAAGCATAGCCCCCTGCTTCAGTCTTGATGAATAAAAATGTCTCCAGACATTGTCAAATGTCTCCTTTATGGTTTGGAGGCTCCTAAATAAGTTAAATGTGGAATTACTGTATGACTCAGCAATTCTACTCCTAAGTATCGACCCAAAATAATTGAAAACAGGTGCTCAAATAAAAACTTGTAAACAAATATTCATAGCAGTATTATTCATAATAACCAAAAGGTAGAAACAACCTGTCTATCCACCAATGAATGGGTCAATAAAATGTGCTCTATATTAATGCATACAATGGAATATTATTCGGCCATAAAAAAGAATGAAGTACTGATATCTGCTACAACGTGGGCGAACTAGAAAACATCATGCTGAGTGAAAGAAGCCAGTTGCAAAAGGCCACATACAATATGATTCCATTTCTATGAAATATCAAGAATAGGCAAATCTATAGCGACAGAAAGCAGATTGGTAGGGAGGGGTGGGAGGTGTACTGGGGAATAACTGATTAGTGGGTACAGAGTTTTATTTTGGGAGGAGGAAAATATTTTACAACTAGATAATGGTGATGGTTTTATAATATCGTGAATGTACTAAATGCTGCTGAATTGTACTTTCAAATGGTTAATGGTATATGAATTTTACCTCAATTAAAAAGAGAAAGTTTGGCATCTTGTAACACACTGTTTCCTGTTTGCCATGAGGCCAAGTGAGTTGGGGAGGACCTGCAGGTGGGTGGTCCAGCGGGGCAGTACAGGAGTGGGCACTATGGTGCAGTGGCAGAATGGGCTCGGGAGCAAGGTGGACGTGGGTTCAAATCCTGGCAAGCTGTGTGATGTTGGGCAAGTTACTTAACCCCTCTTAGCCTCAGTTTCCTCATCTGTAAGATGGAGCTGCTAACAGTGCCTGCCTCATAGGGTCGATGAGGAGAAAGAGCTCTTAAGGTCAGCCACGAATGGGTTCCAGCCGGCAGCAGAGGGATGCCGCATCTCCAAACTCTAGTTGCCGCTTCTGCAAAACTGAGAGCGAGAATCTTGCCTGGCACAGCCTTGCCACATGGGCAAAGGAGATAACGGCAGGATGTGCTCAGGCAGCTCCTAGCCCGTGACTGTTCCCAGGCCGTGGAGGCTGTGCGGGGGAATTCAGTAGATGGCTGGTCTTTCTTTCCCCCATATCTGTCTGCCGTATCCTGCATGCGGAAGCCTGGGCTGGAGCTGCCAAGGCTCTGGAAATCTTTTACCCGGTGACTGGTCGGCCTGTACCTGTCCAGCTGCTGCTGAGACGTGGCAAGTGTGCCCTGACCCACGCTGGGGCACACAGGTTTTTCCATGCAGGGATTATCCTCCCAGCCCAGGTCCGCTGGTTAAACCTGCTTTAGCTCAGATGCCTGGAGGGTTTTTAGGCTCCTGGGATCAAAATCTAAGTCAGTGGTTGGTTCTCAGCCACCTCCCAGGGGACATTTGGGAATGTCTGGAGACATTTTTGGTTGTCACAGCTGGGGCCGGGGGATGGCAGCGGGTTGCTCCTGGCATCTGGTGGGTAGAGGCCAGGGAGGCTTCTAGACACCCTACAAACACAGGACAGACCCCTGGACAAAGAACTGTCTGGCCCAGAACGTGGACAGTGCTGAGGCCGTGAACCCTCCCCTGAGTGACGTGTGGCTGTGGGAAACTCCCACGAGGGCACCGTTGTCCCTGGCCTGCCACGTGCATCTCACCAGGTATCTCAGTGGCCAGGCAGGTGTCTCCCCGCTCACGGATGAGAAAGGTAAGACCCAGGAGGGATGAGAGACCTGTCCAGGGACCCCCAACTACCACGTGGCAGAATCAGGATTCAAACTTGGCTATTTCACTCCAGAGCCTGGTTCCTTAACTGCCATCAGTAAAATGGGGAGAATAGTACATGTCCAGGATACCTTATGAAGACCAACGGGGATAAGATATGTTTTATTTACCCAGTGCCTCTTCCTGCCTGAGAGCCTTGTGGCCTGGTCCTCACTCACGAAGTGCCTAGGACGTGACGGGAGAGGCAGACCTCTAGCAGGTGCATGAAATATACCATGCTAGGACTAGGAGCGGGAGGGAGAGCCTTTTGCTCAAATGGAGGATGTGGCAGCTGGGGAGATAACAGCGCACATTACCTGAGTATTGGTAATACTCATTTGAGTATTGACACTGAGGCAGTATTGCTCAGCTGAGTATTGAAGACAAGAGGCAGTCGCCACATAAAAGAAAGGCAGGAAGGGTGTTCTAAGAAGATGGAACAGTATAAACGAAGGGAGGGGGTTATCAAATGGTGTTGGGCCGCAGGGGGAGCTGAGTGCTGAGCTGAGTTGGGAGCTGCCGGGTGGTAGGAGAGAAGCGTGGCTCTGCAGTCAGGGGGGACCCGCCCTCGGGGACCTCGTGCAGAAGAGCTTGGGGCTTATCCTGAGGGTGTGATGGGGAGCCAAAGGGTCAGGGTGCATTCCAGATCGATCATTCTGGCTGCTGTGTGGAAGATGCATCGAAAGGGCCCATGGCCAGGCCACCGGAAGGCTCTGGACAAGTGAGATGAGGAGGACAAAGCACTGAGGATGGTGAGGAGAGAAGGATTCGAGGAAGAGGCGGCAGGTGAAATAGGCAGAACTTAGCGATTGGGTTGCCTACCGTGGCAAAGGTTCACTCTTTTCTGTTGCTCTGTAGAATTGTGTAGTTCCAATACATAAGTGATTGGTTTGTCCATCCAGCTGTTGATGAGCCTGTAGGTTGTTTGGAGCTGTTACGCAAATGCTGCCATGAGCGTCCCTGTACACGCCTTTCAAGGGACACGTGCATTGATTTTTGTTGGGTGCACAGGAGCAGCATTGCCGGACCGCGGGACTGTGTGTGTACACGTTTCGTAGACGTGGCCAGACGACTGTCCAAAGCGGACCACCTTATGCTGCCGCCAGCATGGATGAGAGCTCTGGTTACTTCACGTCGCGACCAACATTCCTGTTCCTGTATCTTGTGGTTTAATATGCATTTCCTCAGAGAATAACGTCTCTGAGCACTTTGCGTATTTTTTGCTTTTGGATATCTTTTCTCACCCAGGATGTATCTCACTCTTTGTCCGGTTTTCTATTAGGTTGTCTTTCCCTGATTGATGTGTGTCTGAGTGCATTGTCAGGTCCGTGTATTGCCAGTACCTTCCTACCCACTGTGCCTTTCATTGTCTCTCTCTTGCTGGTGCCTTTGGAATGGAAGTTTTAAATTTTAATATATTGGAGTTAACGATGACAGCAAGGAGGCAAATGTGTTTATTAAGAACGAAGCAAAATGGTACCTTAGGATGCGAGAGGGAGCCTGGTACCATGGCCGGTGTGATTTTTTAAGGGGATGGAGAGAATCCCTCCAGTTCAGGGATTGGAGGGGATGACCTGGGAATGTCCTGAGTCTTGGAGTTTCTCTCAAGTTCTCTGTCTGAGACCGGGGGTGCTTTCTGCCCGGATCCTCAGAGCACCCACAGGATCCACTGAATTCACGTGGGTGAGAGGGCTCTGGCAAGGGAAGTCGGCGTCGTTCTCACTGGTTCTGCTCAGAACCCAAAGGCCCCAAACCCACTTCCTGCCTGGCTGCAGGGCAGGCCTGGGGATGGCACAGCGGGGCTGCTGGGATGGCCTCGGAAGGAGAGGATAAAGCTTGGGCTCGAGTTGGGTGGGAAAGCCGTGGCACCAGGGGCATGGCAGGAAGCACCCCTGTCCTCTGCTCCTCCCTAGGGTCTCCGTGTCCCGTCTCTTCCCATCCAAGGCCCGTGAGCCCTTGCCTGAGGGACGTGGGGGCCCAGATTCCATGTGCTCGGTGGTGTCCAGTCCCAGGAGGCTCAGGCCTCGTTCCCACGAGGGCCAGCAGTCCTGCTGAAACCCACGTTCCTACTGCACAGCCTCATCCTGCCTCCTCCCTGTCGCACACTGACCCTTGTTCACCAGCGTGTAGATCTTCCTGCCTCAGGGCCTTTGCCCAAACCCTGCCGTGGGCTGAAGTTTCTTTGCCCAGGTTTCTCGCCTTCCAGGCCTCTGCTCTCTGCCTCCTTCCTCCCATGTCATCCTCACCCTGCTGTGTTCTCTCCTCGGCACTCAATGCTCCCTGTCACATGGTGCCACTGGGGTAGGGCCCCCGTGCGTCCCACGAGCATAGCAGATCCACCAGGGCAGGGGCTTCACATCATGCGCTGCACACCCGTGGCCTGTCGTGCCTGGCATGGGAGGACTCACAAACACCGAAGCAGCACTTGAAGCCAAAAATGGGTGCTCTGCAACCGAGAGCGGAGCGGGGTACAGCGCCAATTCCACGGCAGAGGTGAGAGTACCCCCTGTCCTATCCGTGCCCTGCGTCCTCGGTTAAAAGAAAACCATGATGGGAATGTTAAGCTCTAGGGCCCAGGTTGAGTTTCCCAGGAGGTGGCCAGCCTGCCTTCCTTATCCCTTATAATCCTTGGGGTTTGGTCAGTTTCGAAGGAGGGGGCAGTACGTGGCCACAGTCCTGGCCTCAAGCAGGAGCCCACTTGGAGAAGGCAACTTTTTGCCCCCTCTGAGCCACACGTAGCCATATCGGGCTCAGGGGTGCGAGGATGGCCCTTTCCTGGGGCAGGGCAGGTGTGAATAATGGAAGGTGGCTTTTATATGTGTGGGCAGATGCTGTCAGCAGCTGAGGTTCTGATAATCTAGTGCTAATCTATGATTTTGTTTTAGTGCCCTGGCCCGCACCAAATGGGGCTTCTCTGAACAGAGCAAGAGGAAGTGGTGCTTTTCTGAAAACCTGGGCAGCAACGGTGGAATCGCTGCCTTCCTGGGACCCTGCATTTAAGGCGGGTGTGGCTTGTCAGCTCCAGCAAGGAACTTGAGGCTCCTGCCCAGGGTCACACAGTGCTGGGCCAGCACCAGGACTCTCGTCCCACAGGCGAGGACTGTTCTTGCTGCTCCCCATGGGGCGGAGGGCACTGGGCTGGTGGGGGGGGGAGGTCTGTTGGGCAGGGCAGGGGCTACAGAGGTGCTAAGGGTTCAGGCTGGACTCCAGGCACCGCAGCTCATGAGCCGGGTGACCACGGGCAAGGGAGAGAACCCCTCTGAGCTCAGTCACCTCTTGGGTAGAAGGTAAAATACTCTACCTCTTCAACCCGTTATGAGGGTTCAGTAGAAAACAGCTCCCGGGATGGGGTGCATGCAGTAAGAGGCGGGTGGTCTCAGAAGTGGGATGGCTGGGACGCCCACCAAGCAACAAAATGCTGATAATCACTGAAAGAATTTTTAATAGCATTTGCCCAGCATTTTTAAGTTCCAATTATTTAATGATATTTGCTTTGTACCATTTACGCTAGTCATTCCCAGCCAAACCTGCACAGTGGAATCACCTGGGGAGCTTTACAAAATTGTAAAAACTGGCCAGGTCCCCCCTCCTCTGCCATGTTATGATGTAGTCACGTGGGGTGTGGCCTGGGCACCGGGAGTGTTTAAAGCTCCCCACGTGATGCTGTGGTGGAGAGCCCCGTTTTAGGTAGTCATGTATATTCTTTTTTTTTTTTTTTGAGACAAAGTCTCACTCTTGCCTGGGCTAGAGTGCTGTGGCGTCAGCCTAGCTCACCGCAACCTCAAACTCCTGGGCTCAAGCAATCCTCCTGCCTCAGCCTCCCGGGTAGCTGGGACTACAGGCGTGCGCCACCGTGCCTGGCTAATTTTTTCTATATATTTTTAGTTGTCTGATTAATTTCTTTCTATTTTTAGTAGAGACGGGGTCTCGCTCTTGCTCAGGCTGGTCTCGAACTCCTGAGCTCAAACGATCCATCCGCCTCGGCCTCCCAGAGTGCTAGGATTACAGGCGTGAGCCACCGCGCCCAGCCATGTATATTCTTTAATTGGCCACCTTCCAGAAGTCTATAGGAAACCCAAGATAGGTTATTTAAAAATGCATGTAAGTTCTTAAAAGAAATTATGCCTTATTGTAGCAATTCATATCCATCATCTTGTCTGTTATTTGAAGTGTATTGATCGACTCCCTAGCTGGTCATACGCACTGGTTCTCCTTTGAACCTCCTTCCTGCCTCAGGGCCTTTGTACTTGCTGTTTCCTCTTTCTGGAACTCTTCTTGGGCCTTGGTCTGGCAGATCCTTTGAATCATTTGTGGCCCAGCTTAAATGTCACTTCCTCAGAGAAGCCTTCTCAGACTTCCCAGTCTCAGGCGGCCCCCTCCGCAGTTAGATGCAGTCACATTACCCTCCGCTGCCCCGGAACTGCTGTAATGACCCTGTTACTCATTGCCAGCCTCTCTGCTAGAGCTGGCCTTGCCTGTCTCATTCGCTCCTGGTGTCCCACCCAGCGCCTGGCATGTGGGAAGCACCTGACAAGGACTTCTTGAACATAAATGGAGTTGCGTGTGCATCTTCCATGTTTGTAAGTCCCTGAGCACAGGCTGCTGGGTTGTGTCCCTGTGTGGCCTCTTGCAGTACCCGGCACTGGGGTCAAGGCACTGTCAGTACAGGTACATAAATAAGATCACTGACTTTTTATCCAATTAAAAAAGCACTCTGTTTGGTGCTGGGTTATTACAGAAGAATGGAAAAATGGCGTAGGTGACTAAATAGTAATGCACAATTCCAATTTGGGATCTTATCAATATATGATTAAAACATGTGACGTTATAGACCAAATGTTGAGTGATAATGTCTGGGTGAATTTCATTTTCTTCTTTGTGCTTGTTTTATATTATGAAATTTTTCTATAATGAACACTTATTTTCTACAACCAGAAATATTAAGTTTTATAGGGAGCTTTATGTTTTTCAGTGCTTCTGGTATAATAGGTGAAGAACTCTGGCTACAAAAAAAGAGCATATATTTTTCGTATACATATTTATAAAAGAAATATTTATATTTCCCTGGCTCTGAAGTCAGACCAGCCTTGCTGTACAACTTGAAGCTCTACCTTAGGCCTTTCCAAGCCTCAGTATTCTCTTCTGTTAAATGGGGATAATGGTAGTTCCTGTCTCAGTCATTGTGAGGATTGAATGTGTTTGGTATGTGTAAGGTGCTTAGAACAGTGCCTTGCATATAACGAGTGCTCGGTTTGTGTTAGCCGGTATTTTTAGTGCTAATAAGGTACCAGGTTTAGGCCCTTTAGGGACAATATCCGGCTTAATCATTTAATCCCCTCCCCCACACCTACAAATTAGGAAAAAGAAACTGAGGGAAGGGAACTTGCCACTTATGCCATCAAAGCAGGCTTGGAGCAGGGTCCAGGCTACCTCCTCAGCAGGTCACACTTTGGCCACCTGACCATACCTGGAGACAAAGGAATTGATTAGTCCTGTAAATCCACCCTGGAGAAATTCTCAGAGAACGTGGCCAGAAGTGGACCAGGTGCTGTGGATGTACCAGGGCAGTACGGGAACGTGTCTCCTCTAGGCCACGGAGCCTCTTGGTGTGGTATAAAGAGCCCTGGATTTAGAGTCAGAAAAACTGCATCTTGGGCCCATCTCGTCACTCGCCAGCAGTGAGGCCACTGGCTAATATTGCTCCACTTTTGTTCCTCGCCTTCCTGCCTCAGGCCTGGCCCCAGTCGTGGTGTGTGGACCCTGGGTATTTGGCCAGCTGCCTGTCTGGCTCCCCGAGCCTGTCATTTATATGGCTTCTTAGTCATCTTGATAACAACAGATGTGTTCTCGTCACTGTCACACGGAAGGACCCCAGGGTCCTCTTGGCAAAGGAGGAGAGCCAGCATTTATTGAAGCCTAACCCAAGCTGGAAGTGGGCCATGGGTTGCCCCCCACCTGCTCCCTAGCCTCATTCTGGGCCCCTCTCTCCTGCACAGCCCTCTGTGTGGACCCCAGAAGGCACCAGGAGAAACGGGGTTCAGATGTGCAATTGATAGCCACCCATGTGCCATGGATGGAAGACAAAACGTCTGAGTGTCAGAGGCTTTGCACATGCTGTTTCCCACCTGGAATGCACCCATCCTTCTCTGCGCCTCCAGACACCTGCCCCGCACAGCCCGTACGGTGCAGCTGAGCCGCGCATCTTTTGGAACGTTGCCTGTCTGCACACCAGGCAGGATGAGCTGCTTTCTCCTCTGTTATTGCTGTGACTCAACACCACCCCCCGCCCTGCTGTCGCTCAGACCAATGACGATGTGCTGGTTTCCCATTTGACCTCTCTTGCTAGACTAGGAACTTGCCAAGGGCAGAGAAAGACCAAATCAACCCTCTAAGCAGCCGTCCCTACCCCACAAGGGCCAGCAGGGAGTGGCTCAATTGTCAGTGAGCGACTGGATGTGGATGCAGGAGATGCAAGGTGCTTCCCAGGCACCTGGACATCCTTGTCAGCCTCCTCATTGAGCCCCTGGGTCCTCCAGCTTCAGTCACAACTTCCTGCCCACCCCCAGGGCCTGGCATTTCCCTGGGAAGGTCTCTGGTGTGACTGAGCTGCGCCTGGCTGGACCCTGCTCCCGGCTGCGGAGAGCCCGCTTTCAGCTAGCAGAACAGCTCTGAAACATAAGCCGGAATTAGTCCGGAGCAAACCATTTAATGACTCCGGCTTGACTCAAACGAGATATGAACCAAGTAAACACCAAGCAGAATGAATTTTTGATTACTGCTTGGGCATTGTGAGTATTTCTGTCTGCCTTGCCTAGTGGTTTTTTTCCCCCCAACTCAAGCATGAAATACACTCCGCAGTTCCTTAGAAGAGCCCAGCGGGCAGGGCCTTTGGGATAAAGTAATGTTGGAAATTACCAGCATAAGAAAGGAAAATGACAGGCCTTCGCAGGCAGAGGTTTTAGCCTCTCTTCTGTAATTAAAATTTACTTTAAATTTCAGGGCTACATTTATCAAGACTAAAGCGGGGGATGGTGCGCAGTGCAGCTGTAAAATCATATTTTACAGCTGGTGTTTTGTCAGGGAAGTTTAACGAGGAGGGGGTTTTAAGATCAATTCTGCTTTCTAGAAACATTATCAGCGTGGGCATGGGGGCTGCTCCATGCCGGTGGCGGGGTGGGGGATATAAAGGTGAATTGGATGCGAAGCCTGCCCTTAAGCAGGTAGCTATAAACTAGGTGTAAGCACAAACAGAAAGGTCTCCGGGCTCTAAGAAAGCGCAGTGAGTTCAGGGCCCAAACAGGTCAATGGGTGGCTTCATGGAGGTGGAATTCTAGGCAGGCCTTGGAAGATAGAGAGGCTCTAGATATGCATTAAACTGGAGCTGTCAGGAGGCTGTTTATAAGGGGCTGGTTACTAAGTGACCCCATTGGCAGGATGCAAAGAAAGGAGGGATCTGGCTTCTTTCCCCTTCTCCCTCCTGTCCCCACAACTGTTCCTTTAAAGCCTGGCTCAGACTTGCCACAGCTAGGAGCATAATGTTTAAGAAATTGAGCTCAGTGGGGCATACTTCCTGGGTTTGCATTCTGGCTCTTGTTCACACTAGCTGTGTGATTTCAAACGAGTGACTTAACGTCTCTGAACCCCCATTTCCCTATCTGCAATGAAATGGGATAAAGATAGTATCTATAAGATAAGGGGGTTCTGAGCAATAAAGGGAGCAGCATGTAAGACTTAGAACCATGCCTGACAAACAGCAAGCGCTTAATAAGTGTCCATTGCTGCTGCTGTGGCTGGAGGTACCATCTGACCTTGCCCAGTTTGGGTCTTGCCTCAACTCTCTGCTAAGACACAGCACCTCCCAGTGCCTTCTGGATTTTATTTTATTACTTATAAAATACTCGGGTGGGGGG
>RJWJ010021925.1:8843-27470 GCA_004363605.1 Indri indri | reverse complement strand
CCAGCCTGAGCAAGAGCGAGACCCCGTCTCTACCAAAAATAGAAAGAAATTAATTGGACAGCCAAAAATATATAGAGAAAAAATTAGCCGGGCATGGTGGCGCATGCCTGTAGTCCCAGCTACTCGGGAGGCTGAGACAGTAGGATTGCTCCAGCCCAGGAGTTTGAGGTTGCTGTGAGCTAGGCTGACGCCATGGCACTCGCCCCAGGCAAGAGAGTGAGACTCTGTCTCAAAAAAAAAAAAGAAAAAGAAAAGAAATACTAGTGTACGTTTGTCATTAGAGACAGCGGCGTGAAGTACCAGAAGAGACAGCTAAAAAGGAGTTAAAGTGGCTGGATGAGGAGCTGGTCTTGGGTGGGGAGCAAGGGAGCAGAAGGCTGTTTTGTTTTGTTTTTAAGCCTTTTTCTCCTGTTTTAAAAACTCTGTACTTATATGATTTTATTAAAGATAAAAAATCTAATGTTATTTTTAAAAACACCCTTCAATAACCAGAAAGCAGATGTGGCACTACCTTGGCTCTCTCTTTCTGAGAGATGATGTCAAGTGGATTCCTGCTTCCTGGTTTCCTCCTGGTTGAGCCACATTTTTGTCAGGCACAGCGACAGGATAGGACACCTTGCCCACGCAGGCTGAATGACTATGACCAAGAGGGCAGGAAAGGACCTCCCTTGACCAGCCGGCAGACCCTCAGCTCTAACAGTCCAGTCTTCCGCAGATCGCCAGGGTTGCACAGTCCTTTTCCAAGAAAATCTCATGGCTGAGGCTGATGCGGCAGCAGGACAGTCGCCCTGGGGAGGAACTCTAAGGCCAGAGGACAGTGCAGCGAGCACGGAAGAGGGAAAGAGCTCAGGGTGTGCTTCTGCCAATTAATTACCCTGGGCCTACATGTGCCAGCCGTAGGGGGAGAGGGGAGGGGTAGAGAAGAGACAGACAGGGCCTGGTGTCCCCAACTGGCTCCCTTGTGAGCAATCCAGGAACCAGGGCGAATTCACAACATCACCTACATGATCCAGGCCTTTCTCTTATCCAACCCATTGGAGGCAGAGTGCCTATGCAAGCAGGATGGGGTGTCTGGGCAAATCCCTTCTCCCCGCTCCTCCGCCTTCTTACCCCCTAGAAGCCCAACCCACAGGTTTCACTGGTAAACACTGATTTGTGTGCGTGTGTGTGCAGTAAAACACACATAATGTAAAATTTACCAGTTTAACCATATTTAAGTGTATAGTTCAGTGACATTAAGTACATTCACACTGTCACCACCATCTGTCTCCAGAACTTTTTCATCATCCCTCCCTGAACCTCTGTCCCCGTTAAACACTAACTCCCTGTTCCCTGCTTCCTCCAGCCCCTGGTAACCACCCTTCTACTTTCTGTCTCTAAAAATTTCACTACCCTAGGAACCTCACATATGTGGAATCATATGATATTTGTCCTTGTGTGACTAGCATATTTCACTTAGCATAATGTCTTCAAGGTCAACCATGTTATAGCATGAGTCAGAATTTCCTTCCTTTTTAAGGCTGCATAACATTCCATTGTGTGGATAGACCATAATTAGTTTATCTATTCGTCTCTCGGTGGACACACTTGGGCTGTTTCTACCTTTTGGCTATTGAGAACAATGCTGCTATAAATGTGGGTGTGTACAAATATCTGTTCTAGTCCCCGCTTTAATTCTTTTAGGTACAGTAGAAACTCAGATGTGGAATTGCTGGGTCATATGGTAATTCTGTGCTTAATTTTGTGAGGACCCACCACGCTGTTCCATAGCCGTGGCGCCATTTTCCATTTCCTCCGGCAATGCATGAGGGTTTCAATCCCACACACTCTTCCTAACGCTTGTTATTGTCTGAATTTTTTTAAAAATAGTGTTCCTGATTGATACGAACACTGATTTTTTCCCCTCTCCTCCCCTAGTCTTTCTCGGAACGGCAGTGGTTTAGTTGTAATGGACGACTCTGGGTTGAATCAGGCTGAGCTGGCCAGAGGTGCCAAAGCTGCACTGGGGGACACTGAGCGAGCCCGGGACTGGGAGGCAGGACGAAGGGAGATGGAACTTACTGCCTTGCAGCCTAGTCCTGAAACAGACTTGGGCGATGGGTAATGGCACGGACTTCAGAGCCAGAGCTTTGAGCAAGGCATCAGCTCAAGCTCCGAACCACAGCTTCTTCCTCTAAAATAAATAGAATAACCTGAAACCGACCTTCTAGGGCTGTTCTTTTTTTTTTTTTTTTTTTTTTTTGAGACATAGTCTCACTCTGTTGCCCTGGCTAGAGTGAGTGCTGTGGCATCAGCCTAGCTCACAGCAACCTCAAACTCCTGGGCTCAAGAGATCCTTCTGCCTCAGCCTCCCAAGTAGCTGGGACTACAGGCATGCGCCACCATGCCCGGCTAATTTTTTTATATATATATATTTTTAGTTGTCCAGCTAATTTCTTTCTATTTTTTTAGTAGAGACAGGGCCTTGCTCTTGCTCAGGCTGGTCTTAAACTCCTGAGCTCAAACAATCCGCCTGCCTCGACCTCCCAGAGTGCTAGGATTACAGGCGTGAGCCACCACACCCAGCCACTAGGGCTGTTCTGAGGGTTAGACACCAATGTCCAATACTAGGCACTCAATCCATGTTATCTATTTTGATTAACTCTTGCCAGGAAGTATTATAGCTTTCAGGCCCGCCCAAATGGCATCAAGACCTCCTTTCCACAGTTGGTCCACGAATCTTTCTGGAATGCACCAAGTACTGTGCTAGGCACGGGGAATACAACGATAAACAAAAGCAGACAAAGCCCTGCTCTCGTGGAGCTTAGAATCTAGCGGGGAAGAAAGACTTTAGTTGAATCATCACCTTAAATGAATGTGTGATTACAAAATTGACAAGTGCAAGTGCTACTGTGGCAGAGGCTCTAGTAGTCCTCCAGGGTCCATCCCCCCCTTATTTATGAGTAAGAGATCCTTTGATTTCCAGGTGTATATACAGGTACCTAGAATAAAGACTACATTTACTGGCCTTTTTGCAACTTAGATGTGGCCTCATGGCTAAATTCTGGCCAATGGGCCGTATGCAGGAGTGGAATGTTCAACTTCTAGGAAATGTCTGTAAAGGGAGGAGCCTCGCCCTTTTCCCCGCTTTCTTCCTCCCACTTGTAGAAATGTGGACCTAGTGGCTGGAGCTCCAGCCACTGTCTTGGACTGTCAGGTGACCTTGGGAATGAAAGCCATGTTTGGAGAAGCAAAATAAAAGAAGCCTGGGTCCGAGGCGCCATGAAGCTCAGGACTTCTGAACATACAAAAATGAGCTTTGATTTTGTTTAAGCCACTGTTATTTGGGGGGCTTCTGTGATTTTCAGATATAACAGGAAGATGTGGTTCTATAAGCGTATACAACACAGAACTTGACTCAGACTGGGGGTCTTCTCCGAGGAACTGACACTTGGATTGAGTTAGGAACGGAGTGAGGTGGAAAGGGTTTTCAAGCAAAGAGAAATCCTGTGCAAAGGCCCTGAGGCGCAAAGGAGCTTGGCATGTTCAAAGGAAGAGAAGGAAGGCCAGGGTGGCTGGGACAGAAAAAAACAAGGAGGGAAGTAGCACAAAATGAGGTTGGGAAGGTAACCGCACAGGGTCACATATGCGTGCTAAGGCTTTTGGTAAAGATCACAACCAAGAGTAATGGGGAGCCACTGAAGCAGTTTCGGTGCGGGGACTAGATTTTCTCTCTTCCTGGCTAGGAACTACATCTACCCGGAATGCATTGTCATCTCCCAACCCCAGCATATCTTTGAGGTTGGGACCCAATATTGTTTTTTGTTTTTTTTTTGAGACAGTCTCACTCTTTTGCCTGGGGCGAGTGCCATGGCGTCAGCCTAGCTCACACCGACCTCAAACTCCTGGGCTCAAGCAATCCTACTGTCTCAGCCTCCCGAGTAGCTGGGACTACAGGCATGTGCCACCATGCCCGGCTAATTTTTTCTATATATATTTTTAGCTGTCTAATTAATTTCTTTCTATTTTTGGTAGAGACGGGGTCTCGCTCTTGCTCAGGCTGGTTTTGAACTCCTGAGCTCAAACAATCCGCCCACCTCGACCTCCCAGAGTGCTAGGATTACAGGCGTGAGCCACTGCACCCGGCCTGACCCAATATTGTTTGTCTGTGGATAAGCTTTTTTTTAAACTATTCTTTTAATTATGGTAAAATATATAACACATAAAATTTGCCATTTCATGTATTTTTAAGTATACAATTCAATGGCTTTAATTTACATGCACAATGTTGTGCAACCATCACCACTATTTCCACACTTTTTGTGGATAAATTTTTGCACTTACTAGTCCCTCAACAACTGCGTGTTGGATTGAACCATATCATTGCAGCAGTCATTGTGTGTGAATTCCTAGAAAGTGGGCTATGGGCTACGGGAGGAGTTGACCAAGTCAGAAACAGCTGGGACCAGCCTGAGGAATGTCACACACAGGCCAGCGGGTCTGCGGATCTGTCAGCTGTCACTGGATAGGTCATTTGATGTGCTTAAGTGAAAGAATTATCCCTTGAACTGAAACCAGGGTAGAGACCAGAGTTAACCGACGTCTGACCACTCCCAGGATCTTAGGAAAACAGTCTGACTTTGTTGATCTACTAGGGAATGCCAAAGACAGCGGAGAACTGGTTTTGTCTGTGTTTCTCAACTTGGGACAAATAGTTTCCTGGATATACACAGTGGAGTGTCTAGGACACGTGCCAGGATAAAAATGGGGGCGGTCATTTGGCTTGATGGGAAATAATTTGCATTATTGTATTTTATTTATTTATTTTAGAGACAGGGTCTCACTCTGTCAGTCAGGCTGGAGTGCAGTGGCCCAATCATGGCTCGCTGTAACCTTGAATCCCTGGGCTCAAGCTGTTCTTCTGCCTCAGCCTCCCAAGTAGCTGGGACTACAGGCACACACCACCATGCCTGGCTAATTTTTATTTTTTGTAGAGATGGGGTCTTGCTATGTTGCCCAGACTAGTCTCAAACTCTTGACCTCAAGCAATCCTCCTGCCTTGGCCTCTGAAAGTGCTGGGATTACAGACTTGAGCCACTGTGCCTGGCAATGTATTATTTTATTTTAAAACAAATGTGCATATATTATGGGACAGAAAACAACGTATGATAATGTTTAAGGGTAAAATATGAGGTTTTGAAGAAATTGCAGCTTCAGGTCTTACTCTCTCAGACTCTCAGGAATATTTTCCCTTTCCCCTGCTGATAGTGGTGTTTTGGTTTAGCATAGTGAGTATGGATAGACTCTCAAGCCAACAGCCCAGAGTCCAATCTTTGCTGTGACATTTCTTAGCTGTGACTTCGGGCAAATTATGTAACCTACCTGAGTCTCAGTTTCCTAATCTGTAAAACAATAAAATAATTGTACCGAAGTCACAGAGTTGTTATAAGGTATAATTGCATAACAAATATTTATAAAATGCTTAGCCTGTACTAAGTATTTACTGAGTTGTAGTAGTAGTAACAGCAGTAGTAATAATATCAGATGGAAATGTTTCAGACCTTTAGCTCTTTTTTCAAAATTTTTAAACTTACAACAGAAGTATCTGCTGGTTGTAAAATATTCAAACAACATAGAAGTAAATAAAAGAAATCATGAGTGTTCCTGCTCCCCCTAAATTCCAGTTACCAGACTAGAGGTAAACACAGATAATGGTTAAGTAGGTAGCCTTCCTTCCAAATATTAAAAAAAAATTTTTTTTTTTTTTTTTTAGAGACAGCGTCTTGCCATGTTTGCCAGGCTGGTCTTGAACTTCTGGGCTCACATGATCCTCCTGCCTCAGCCTCCCAAAGAGCTGGGACTACAGGTGGGCACCACTGCACCTGGCTTCAAACATTTTTTAAAAAAATTCACATAGTAATTTATTGAGTACCAACCATGTACTTTGTAACGTCGTTACATTTCATCCTCATTCTTCTGTCGTGCTGTAGGGTATTTTGGCTGTGCTACTGATCTCAGCTTTCTTCCAGAAACTTGTGACAGCCCACACCACTGGGAATGAATGGAAAAGACTGTGTTCCAGACCCAAAGCCACTCTGTCCACAACCTCGCTCTAAGAAAATCACTTCTACAAAGGATCTTTTATGGAGAATGTAATCTGATGAGACTTTGAAAGAATGGGGAGCTTCACAAAAAATGTTGGCATCTTGGCATCTTCCTTTGTTCTGCTGGACTTCAGGCTTCCATCTTGATTTCATGGTTCCTTGTTTAAAGAATGAAAGGATGGTTGAAGGGTGAAGGCTGATCGAAGCTGCTGGTTCTTTGACTTCATTTCTCGGTGTTCCTTGCTTCTTCCCATACCCCTACTTTGTCTCCTCAATCTCAAGACCTTCCTCAGTGGTGACTTCTTCCAGGCAGCTTTTGCTGTGCCCCTCACCCAGTGCGAATCGTGTGGCCTTACACTTACACGACAATACCCTCTACATTTTGGGGGCTCCAGTTGTACTGCACTGTGATGGAAGTTTAGTTGTCTGTTCTTCATTAGATCAGACATTCTTGAGGACAGAAAATGTGTCTACTTTCTCTTCATACCCAGGGCCTAGCACATGGCACATGGTATTCACGAAGTTAAAAATATATTTAGATGGTAGGAGTGGTCAGTTGTTTACAAAGACGGCTACAGTAATTTTTCCCATCCCTTTCTGCAAATCCTCTTCGCAGTGTGACTGTGCTGCGTCAAGGGGTGGGGATTATTCCTCTACTCCTTGAATCTGGGCTTGGCCAATGGGACCTTAGTAAGTGTGATGCAAGCAGAGGCTTGCAAAGTGCTTGCACAAAAGGAATTACCCCATTTTGGCTATGGCTGTAACTCTGAGTCTGTGATGTGAGCAAGCCCGAGCTAGTCCAATAAAGAGGCCGTGTGCAGGACTGGGCCCAGCCACCAGCCTACCTCTGCCAGACATCTGCGTGAAGCCATCTTAGACCGTCCAGCCCCATTTAAACCCTCGATGACTACAGACACATGAATGACTCCAGGAAACCAGCAGTAGAACCACCCAGGTGACACCAGCCCAAATTGCTCACCCACAAATTGCATCACAAGCTACTAAGTTGGGGCGTGGTTTGTAATGCCGCAACAGGTAACCAATACAGAAGGTCTTTTATAAGTGATTGTTCCCTCATGCCATGTCTCTTCCTTACTTTATAGTGTTTAGCTCTTGTTTTTGCCTGTCCAGACTTTATTTCACTTTCTTCTTGTAGCAGCAAATAGATATTTTCCGTAGAGAAAATTCTTAGAAATGAAAACTCTGAATCAAAGAGTAGTTGACGTAATGACTATGTTTCCAGCTTCCACTTCACCCATTCCTGGCTCAGGCATACAGTGAAGTTTGGGTAGGATGTAACTCACCTGTAGTTCCAGGGGTGGGTCACAGTAGGTCTAAATAAATCAAGCAAAGTAATCCTGTCTTCCTCGCCATGAATGTGGAAAATCTCTAAGATTTGAATGAGACTCTCCCCTAGTCCTAATTGATCCTGGTCCAACATCGTGTGACCATGTGGGAAGCCAGCCTGAGGATTCGACATGATGGAGGTGCAGAGTCTGGGGAAAGAGTACCAGGCCTTGCTGAGCTACCCCGAAGCTGCACTACCGCTGGATTTTCAGTTATGGGGTTGATGTGTTCTCTTTAGTATTCAAGCCATCTTGTTTGGGTTTTCTACTACTTTCCATAAGAGCATTCTAACTGACAACAATTGAAAAGGTCATACAGAGTGATGAAATGTTCTGCCCTTGCCTCACAAGGGTTATCAACTTTCTTGATGGCCCTAACTCTCTTACTGTCAAAAGCCCTATTTTAAAAATTCTATGTTCATTTACAGTTTGCTTATGGCTACGTGTAACAGCAAACCCTCAATAGTGGCTTAACCACTTGGAGACTTATTTTTCCCAGGTAAAAAGAGTATGGAACAGTCTGTTCCAGGCTGTTGCAGTGACTCCCAGCATCATCATTGTCCTAGATCATTTTGCCTTTCCTTGATGTCGGGTTCTCCTGGTCATGGTCTCAAGATGACTCTTAGACCTCCAGAGGTTACTTGCAACTTTTGGGCAGGAGTAAGTGGGAAAGGCAAAGGATGAAATCCAAAAAGGCACATCCCAGATACGTCTTCCTTTTGTAACCAGCTTTCTGGAAGTTTAATCCAGAGGCCGTGGCTTCTATCACATCGGCCCTGTGTTAGGCAGCCCCCAAGAGAGGCCCCTATTAGTCACATTCCACATTTGACCAGAGTTGGTCTGCGGGAACAATAGCGTGTGGCACAAGTGATGTTCTGTCACCTCTGAGGGTGGGTTATAAAAGACTGCTGTTTCCATCTTGGGCTCTCTCTGTCTCCCTCAGGCCACTCGCTCTGGAGTCAGCCAGCTTCCGCATTGGGTGAGCGGCCTCACAGAGGCCCACGCGGCAACCGCAACCGGCTGAAGCCTCCCTGTAAACAGCCTCATGAGTAGACGTGGAAGCACATTCTCTAGCCCCTTTAGGTAGCCGCAGCCCCCGGTTTACTAAAACCTTACAAGTACCCCTGAGCCAGATCCACCCAGCTAAACTGCTCCCAGATTGCTGACCCTCAGAAACTGTGTGAGATGATACGTTTGTTGTTTTCAGTCACTAAGTTTGGGCGTAATTGGTTACGCAGCATGAGGTAATGCTTCCTCACTGTACATTGTCATCGCTGCCCTCTGGACATCAAGTTCTAGCACCAGGCATGAAGGCAACAGCCTTCTTGAGGCTGTTTATCAAGCTCCCTCAACTGTGTATGGTCAAACCCCTGTATCTGTAAAATATCCTAGTGGTTCTGCTTCTCTGGCTGAACGCTGGCTGATACAGGCCCCGCCCCTGCCCCTGGAAGATCAGCTGGTTTTGACTATGGCCAAGGGATACAGAGCCTGGGAAAGAACAGTGCCTGGCCAGTGAGACAGGGGCTTCCAGAAGGCCAGGGCTGCCTGTGCGAGGTACTGGCTAAAGGGGAGGGATTCAGAAGGGGTGATAATGCCCTCAGGAGCTTTCTTCCCCTCCCCCAACTCTCCAGTCTTTGGAGGAATGTGAGCTAGAGCCTGGTCCGTAGCCCCTCCCCACCAGGCACATTTTAAAAGCCAAGACAGTGGGCATCTCAAGGGGAACATGTGCTCAGAGATAAAATGAAGTATTTGAAGACAGCAAACACCATAAAAGAAAACATCGAAGGAGAATGAATGGGCTGGGCCGAAAAATATTTAAAAATAAACAAAATAACTACCCTTAAAAATATAAGGGAGGGTATCTCTTAGACACATGAAGAAGGAGCAAGAGTTTTGAAGAAGAGGCAACTTGGGAATGATACATACGGGAAAAAAATCATTTAAATGAAATGAATAAAAATTAAAACAGATACATAGTAAAGTGTTGAAGAGGGCTCTGGTTAAAATTTGAATTAATGAGTTGGAAGATCAGGTTGAGAAATTCTTCCAGAAGGTGCCAAGATGGAAAATGTGAAATAAAAGTTAAGAGATACAAGTGATAGAAGGAGAAGTATTATATCCCATAATAGGGAGAAAATCTGAAGAAGTCATGATAAAAAATTTCCCAGAATTAAATAAATAAATAAAAGAGCTCAACGTAAAGGGAAGAGCAGAGTGCCATGCAGGATAGGTAAGAAAAGTCTGTTAAATGCCTTACTGTAAAATGTAAGAATTCAAAAGACAAAGAGAAAATAATAAATATTTTCAGAGTAAAAGAACAAACCGCCTACAAAGGAAAAAGAATCAAACTGGCATTCAAGAAGGACATGAAGTAATATTTTCAAAATATTAAAAGAAGAGAAGTTCAAATCTAGAATTTTACATAGAACTAAACCATTATCTAAGTGTGTGGCTATAATAAAGACACTCCCAGGCATGTAAAGCCTAAGAATGTTCATCACATAAAGACTTTCTTAGGAAACACTTCTGGATGAAGCTAGTGCTCCAGCAACAAGAAAAATTTCTCTAGAGGCTTTGAGATACATGGGATGTCAGGCTACTTAACACTTTGATAGTCTTGATGGTGGTAATATTTTCATAGATGTAGGCCAGGTACAGTGGCTCATGCCTGTAATACCAGCACTTTGGGAGGCTGAGGTGGGAGGATTGCTTGAGGCCAGGAGTGCTAGACCAGCCTGGGCAATGTGAGAAACACTTGACCAGCCATTGCTAGTTTTGGAAATGGAAGGGGTCCATCAGCCAAAGAATGTGGTCAGCTTCTAGAAGGTGGAAAATGCGCGAAAACGGATTCTCCTCTGGAGCCTCCAGAAAAGAATTCAGACCTACCAGCACTTTGATTTTAGCCCAGTGAGATAGATTCATTTTGGACTTCTGACCATTTGTGGTAAGATAACATATTTGTGTTGCTTTAAGCCGCTAAATTTGTGGCAATTTTTACAGCACCAATAGAGAATCAATACCAAAGGGAAGAGACAAAATTATTATTTCTAGATGGTAAAATCATCTGTATATAAACCTTGACAGAATGAAGAAGATCTTAGAGATAAACAAAATTTAGCAATAAGGCCATATACAAGATCAACACACAAAACTCAGTAATAATAAACAGATGAATGGATAATGGTATATACATATAATAAAATGTTTATTCAGCCTGAAAAAGAAAAGGAATTCCAATGCATGCTACAGTGTGGATGAACCTTGAAAACATTGTGCTAAATGAAATAAGCCCAACACAAAAGGACAAACATGTATGATTTCACTTACACGAGGTGCCTAGAGTAGTCAAATTCATAGAGACAGATAGGAGAATACGGGTTACCAGAAGCTGGGAGGGAAGAGGGCAGGAGGTTATTTAACAGGTGCAGTATGGTTATTTAACAGGTGCAGAATTTCTGTTTGGGATGATCAAAATGTTCTGGAAATGGATAGTGGTGATGGTTGTACAACACTGTGAATGTACTTAATGCTACCGAATTGTGCACTTAAAAATTTTATGTTGTGTGTATTTTGTCACAATTTAAAACAATACGAAAAAACTCAATAATGAATGTCTGCTTAAACATGCCAACTGAATCTGAATATTTATTTGGTTCCTCCTGTTACCCTACTGAAGTCACAGCAAAAGATTGACAATGTGATAAGTCCACAGGTCAAAGAGAACAGTAGCAGAGAAAGCATATGAGCGATGTCAACCCTGTTTTGGAAGATGGGAAGGACGAGTGATAACGAACACAGGTTTCAGCTTTCTCTTTTCTGCTAAGTCCTGCAGAGAGACAAGACCACCGGAAGCAAAAAGCAGAATAACTGTAGAAAGGTTCAGCAGTTGGAAGCATTGACTACCTCTCGACGTGGAAGTGGAAGTTAGTGCTGAAGGCAGGGACACTCGCTGATGGATTGTGTAAGAAGCATTATAGTTCCCTCTCCAAGGCCACAAAAGCAGGAGAAGATGGGAGATTCACTACCTGGAAAGCTTGAAGAGACTCCGCACTAGGGACACCAGACATAGCTGAGAACCGGGGTGATGTGCTTCGCTGAAAAGAGGAAGAGGAAGGGGAAGTCTGCGTACTCAACACCCAGCCTCCTCCCCTCTCTTGGCTTCAGGAACACTGACTGTCAGGATTTTTATTACTTCCCACCGAAATCCCCCCTGGGATGGGAGAGTTTCTCACTGGAGAAATTGACTATGGGAGAGAAAAGTTCCATGGATACCACTATTTGTAGGTCATTCAACCAAATGGCAGGGTGACGAGTGTTACACAGGCAAAATTTCTATTTACATTTTTTGTGCCTCACTCTTAAAAATAAAAGGGGAGCTAAGGATCAGATATTTGATGGAGCTCAAGTGAAATAGAGACAATGTAGAGAAAACAACTTTAAAAAGAAACCTATCCGATTACAATGAATATTTCCAGAGAAGGTATTGCATTTGTAAAATAAGAACAGGCCACTTTCTGTTTATTTATTTATTTTTTTTGTCTTTTCTTTCCTCGTTCTTGTTTCAGATGAGAAGGACATATTTTAAAAGGAAGATTCAGAAGTATCTCTTTGAAATTAAAAGTATTGCCATAGAACAGGTTGGAAGATAAGGTTAAGGAAATCTCCTAAGATGTAGAATAAGAAAGAAAGAAAGAGAAGAGTAAGAAAAGGATTATTTGTTTAGAAGATCCAACAACTAAATAATAGGAGTTTCAGTAAAAAAAGAGAATGGATAAAAATAGCTGTGAGGAAAGCATTAAAGAAATAACACAAGATAATTCCCAAGAATTATCATTTTCAAGATAAGTTTTCAAAGTGAAAAGACCTACCAATTGCCCAGCACAATCATTGAGGAACACCACACACCAAGCCAATCTTCATGAAATTTCAGAATACTGGAGGCAATAGGAATCTTAAGAAAAATAAAACAGATCACCCATAAGAGTCAGGAATCAGAATGATGCTGGATGCATTTCTTATCATAAGTATTATGGGCTAGAGGACAATGGAGATGTGTGTTTTTGTATGTCTAGTCAAACCATAATCCAAATGTGATGGGATAATAAATACATATTTGAAAATGCACGGTCTCAAAAAATATTACCTCTTATGCAAGTAAATTTCTTGGTAAGCTCTAGGAGGACGATCTCCATCACAGTGAGGACAACATGAATTTATAAATAGGGGCTCTAACATAAATTAAAGACCAAGCAGGGACATGTAAAGAAGTCCAGGATAATAGTTCTTTCAGTGGGTTTTAGGAGCAACTCATTTATATTGGAGCAGGAGAATGGAAAGCTTCCTGGGCTGCATCGTCAAGATAGCTTTCCCCTTGTCTTGCCTATATTGAGAGCAGTTTTCGAGTTATGGTGCAGATTTTGAGCATGTGATAGGTACATAGAAAACCGACCAACAAACAAAGCAAGATCATTTTTAATGACAGGGAAAATAGAAAGTTGTGCAAGAGAAGGTGTAATCATGGCAGTCTATATGGCTCAGCTGTGAACAGTATTGCATGGTTATAACACAGCACTGAATATCAATTTAAAAAAAACTGTAATAAAACTATAATGGGAGGATGAAGAAGGGACGTGTATGTGAGTGTGTGTTTGTATGTCTATGTCTGATATAAATTAGAGCAAAATTCTATTTCTTTTTTTTTTTTAGAGACAGCCTCTTGCTCTGTCACCCAGGCTGGAGTGCAGTGATGCTATCATCACTCACTACAAACTTGAACTCCTGGGCTTAAGCAATCCTCTTGCCTCAGCCTCCTGAGTTGCTAGGACTATAGGTGTGGGCCACCAGCAAAATTCTATTTCTGTAATAAGTATTATATCTAAAATAGGAACATTGAAAATGATTGCAAATGTCTTAGCCAGGCATGGAGGCTCATGCCTGTTGATCCAAGCAGTTTAGGAGGCCAAAGTGAGAGGATCGCTTGAGGCCAGGAGTTCAAGACCAGCCTGGGCGACATAGTGAGACCCCATCTCTACAACAAATAGAAAAATTAGCCATGCATGGTGGTATGCGCCTGTAGTCCACGCTACTCGGGAGGCTGAGTCAGGAGGATTGCTTGAGCCTGGGAGTTTGAGATTGCGGTGAGCGGTGATGATACCACTGCACTCTAGCCTTGGCAGCAAAGTGAGACCCTGTCTCAAAAAAAAAAAAAATAAAGTAAAAAAAAAAGTGACTGTAAATGTCTTGTTTAGAGATACAGAGGTAAGTACCACAAGAAGGAGCTAAGAGGGTGCAAGTGGTGGCTTCTGAGGAGTGGGGCTTGGGTTTGGGGAGAGACGGAGCAGGGAACTGCTGAACTTTATTCTAAACCTTATAATTCTATCTTATTCTTAAATTTGTGTACTGATATTACTTTAAAAAATCAGTTCCCCAAAATTAATCTATAAATTAAATGCAGTTCGAACCAAAATGCCACCAAGATTTGTTGAGAAATTTGACAGGCTTCTCTTACTAGAATAACTAAATTAACTTTGAAAATAGAGCAAAAAGAGGGGACCAGCTCAATTAGATTTTATGATACACTATGAAGCCATAGTCATAAAACTAGAGCTGCGATGCTGTGGGAAGAGATATTTAAACCAGAGGAACAGAATAGAGAGCTCAGAAACAGCCCTATACGTCTATGGGAATTTAATATAAGTTGAAAATGACACCACAAATCAATATGGAAAAGATGAATTATTCAGTAGATGATGGGAAAACCGTCTCACTATTTGGAGAAAAATAAAGTATGATTCATATCACCTACTATACACTAGTCTGCACTCCAGAGGAATTAAATACCTATATGTGAAAGACAAAAGAACACAGAAGAGACAGAGAGCCCACTAGAAAAATGGGCAAAAGCTAGAAATAAATAGGTAATTCCCAGATGGGAAAATGCAAATGACTCACAAGCATAAGAAGAGATATTGAAACTCACTGGTAATCAATGAAATGCAAGTTAATACAATGAGATACAACTTTATACCTATCAGAGGGGCAAAAATTAGAGAGTTAGAAAATAGCAAGTGATGGTGAGAATTAGAGAAATGAACATCCTTTTGCATCATTATGGGAGTGCAAACTGGTCAGATGTTCTGGAAAGAAATCTAGCAGAACTGGGGACGTCAAAGATGCAAAGAACCAACAATCAGCAATCCCAACCTGGGGTGTCGTTTATATACACCAGAGAGTTCTCAGGTCTGTAAGAGGCCATGTACAAGGATGTTCACTGTAGGTTTATCATAGAAATGAGAAGTTGGGGTGGTCTAGGAGTCCATCACTGGTGGAATATTTCAGTGTATCCTATGTAATGCGGCTTAGCAGTAGGATCTCTGAGCTAGACGTACAAGCAGCAACAGGAGTAGATCACAAAAAACAGTGTTGAGGCTGGGCACAGTGGCTCACACCTATAATCCCAGCACTTTGGGGGACTGAATCGGGAGGATCGCTTGAGGCCAGGAGTTTGAGACCAGCCTGACCAACATAGCGAGACCCAGTCTGCAAAAAATTTAAAAATTAGCTGGGTGTGGTGGTGTGCCTCCAGTCCCAGCTACTTGAGAGGCTGAGGTGTGAGGATCGCTTGAGCTTTGGAATTGGAGGCTGCAATGAGCTATGATCCCACCACTGCACTCCAGCCTGAGTGACAGAATGAGACCCCATCTCTAAAAAGAACAAAACCAAAAACCAATGTAAAAAATAAAAGACACAGAAAAAGATCCTTAGACAAATACGATTTATTTAAATTTAAAATATACACACAAAACATCAATATGTATTTCATTTCACCTACATTTCCAAGGGTACGTTTCAAACATATAACATTGGGTGTTTATGTGGGAGGGGATGGGGCATGTAGACCAAGAATAAGGGAGGGATTAAAAGAAGTGAAGGACCTCACAAAGACCGTGTGCACTATGAACTGAGGAATCTTATGAGCTCAACTCAGCACACGAGGCATCCCCTAATATTTCTTAATGCAATTTCAGCAAAAACTTCAATGAAATTTCTTGAGGACCTTGCAATATAATTCTAAAGATTTTCCCAAAGAATAAATCATGAAGATCCAAAAACTTTGAAAAAGAAGAGCATCTAGCAGTGACTTGGCCTACCAGATAATAGAATGCATGAATAATGCAGTAGTCACTAGAACAGTATGTTACTGGCACAGGAATAGACAGAAGAATCAATGGAACAGAAAAAAGGGGCAGAAATAGGCTCAAGAATTTATCAAAAGCTATGAAGTGATAAGAGTGGCATCAATCAGTGGGGGAAAGGCTGGATTTTTACAAACAATATTGGAAGAATTGACTGCTGATTTTGGGGCAAAGTTAGAGAAATATAGAGCAACATCCTTTTGCTCTACAGACTTTCGAAAGCAGATAGACTTGGGGTTCGAATGCCAGTTTTGCCACCGACTAGCTGTGTAATTGCAGGCAAGATATTTAACTTGCCTAAGCCTCCTTTCTTCCATATTTAAAAGCAAGGTGATGAAAATAACTACTTCATGATTGAGAGGATTAAAAGGGATAATGGATATAAAAAAAATGAAAATAAGGAACCTATCACTCAATGTGCCTCATAAAAATTAGCTGTTATTTCTATCCTATACCACATGCAAAGTATTGTACAAAATGAAACCATAAATGTTCTAGAAAAAAATAAATGAGTATTGTTATGATCTTGGGGAGCAGGACTTTCTAAATATGACCCTAGGAGTAGAAAACATGAAGGAGGTCAGGCACAGTGGCTCTCTCCTGTAATCCCAGCACTTTGAGAGGCCCAGGTGGATCGCTTGAGGCCAAGAGTTCTAGACTAGTCTGGGCAACACAGTGAGACCCTGTCTCTACAAAAAATAAAAAATATTAGCTGGGGGTTAGTGGTGCATGCCTGTAGTCCCAGCTACTCAAGAAGCTGAGACAGGAGGATCGCTTGAGCCTGGGAGTTGGAGGTTGCAGGGAAATCTGATCAGCTTACTGCGCACCATCCTGGGTAACAGAGAGAGACCGTGTCTCTCACAAAAAGAAATAAAGAAAGGGTCAGATGCAGTGGCTCACAGCTGTAATCCTCACACTCTGGGAGGCTGAGGCAGGAGGATCTCTTGAGCTCAGGAGTTTGAGACCGGCTTGAGCAAGAGTGAGACCCTGTCTCTACTAAAAATAGAAAAATTAGCCAAGTGTGGTGGTGTGCACCTGTAGTCCCAGCTACTCAGAGACTGAAGCAAGAGGATTGCTGGAGCCCTGGAGTTTGACGTTGCTGTGAGCCATGATGACACCACTGCACTCTAGCCCAGGGGACAGAGTGAGACTCTGTCTCAAAAGAAAAAAAAAAAGAAAAAAAGAAAGGAAAAGAAAGAAAACACGAAGGGAAAAGATAAGAGTTCTGACCACCAAAAGACCCCAGAAAATGACAACGAACCCCCTCCCCATTAATCCCAAAATGCCTTCACAAACTCAAAACAAAAATGGCAAACTGGGGGAAATATTTGCAATATATGTAATTACATGTAACAAACGGTTCACAGTCTCTAATTAATGAGGAAAAGATGATACAACAATAGAAAAATGTACCAAGAACATTTAACAAGTAAACAAGCAGAACAGAAATTACAGCTAGATAAATGGGGAGGGGGAAAATGTTCAACTTCACTAATAAAGAATGCAAATTAAAATGAAATCCCATTTTTCATATTTCAACTTAATACATTTTTATGATAATATTCCCTTTGACTAAGCCGATTTTTGAATGCCTAACCCATTCCCCTCCCATTTCCAGATATTCCGTTCCCATCGGCAGCCCTCGATCCCCGAGCCGCTTGGCCAGACGAGGGAATGTGAAAGACCGAGGGTGGCCGGACACGGGGTGGGCGCCTTAGCTGAAGGGAGCCGGTTTGCTGACAGGTCAGCCGGCTGTAGGTTACGAGGCCACGTTGGAAGACGAGCTTGACCTGACGTGTGTCTCCTGAGGAAACAGCACAGAGGGCAGTGACCATGCAAGGGAGCCACTTGGACTGAAACACCGTGAAGAACTAAGGGCGGCACGTTTCCAGGCCAAGTGCAAGTCGGAGTCCTAAGGAGTAAGATCCAGTGGAAGGTAGATGGGGGATGGAGGTTGCTAGAAGAAAGCTGAGCAGATGCACCCACCGCGGTGGATAAATCATCACAGACAGACAGAGTGGCCGTTTCCCAGACAGAATGACTGTCGCCTGCCCTCCCTGAGGAACCGCGGTTCGTTTTTGCTTGTCTCAGATTTCTTTATCTTTACACTAAACCTTCATTTACTAGAGCTTATTCCCGCGGGCTTCTTTTTCTTACAACCAGAGTTCTGACTGGAACGTGACATGGGTGAGACCGAGGAAAGGTGGCTGCTTTCAGACCTCTGGAGGCCAGGATCAGACACCTGGGTTCCACCAATTGTTATTCATCCCCAGGAGGAAATCACGGGCCTGGCTAGAACATAGGATTTATTGAGTGTTCACTATGTGTATAAGCACTTTATGTATATTATATCATTTTATCCTCACAGCAACCTGAGATGCAAAAATCCCGCTTTTATTTTATAGATGAAGAAACTGAGGCACCGAGAAGTGTGGCAGGGACAGTGTTGCTCACCCAGGCTCCACGTGCTCCCCCCCATTTTCCAGCCCCTCCCAGTCCGGTGGGGGCCGAAGTGCCGGCCAGCAGAGCCTGCGTGTGCTTCTCCAGCTCTTCTCTTCCCTCCTCTAGTGCCCAGATGGGCAGTGTCCAGGTGGGGTGGTGGAGCCTCCATCCACCTGGTACTTTTCATTTGGCACGGAGTCCCCCACTATCCCCACTAACCCACACTGGATAATCAATATACACTGTTAATAAGAAATAATCGGCCGGGCGCGGTGGCTCACGCCTGTAATCCTAGCACTCTGGGAGGCCGAGGTGGGCGGATCATTCTGAGCTCAGGAGTTCGAGACCAGCCTGAGCAAGAGTGAGACCCCCGTCTCTACCAAAAATAGAAAGAAATTAATTGGACAGCTAAAAATATATATAGAAAAAATTAGCCGGGCATGGTGGCACATGCCTGTAGTCCCAGCTACTCGGGAGGCTGAGACAGTAGGATTGCTCGAGCCCAGGAGTTTGAGGTTGCTGTGAGCTAGGCTGATGCCACGGCACTCGCCCCAGGTAAGA
>RJWJ010021924.1:0-27377 GCA_004363605.1 Indri indri | reverse complement strand
GGCAGCCAGTGAAACTTCAGCTGGAAGAAGTCCAGTGTGATCACAGCATGCTATGAAAGAGGATTATATAGATTAGGGTAGGGGGAGAGGAGAGGGATGAGATTAGAAAAATAAGCAGGAACTAGTGCCTTCACATGTCTTGTAAATTATGTTGAGGAATAGGATTTTAATCTGAAGGCAAGAGGGAGACACTTGGACTTTTCAGCAGAACATTAACAAGATCAGATTTGAACTTTAGAAATTAGTGGCAATTCAGGAGATGGATTGGAGGGGGACACATCCTGAATGCAGGACACTGTTTAGGAGGTAATGATGACAGGCCATGTGATATATGAAGCTGAATAATGGCAGTAGGGATGGAAAGTGGTGGATTGATTGAAGAGACTTCATAGGGTAGAATAGGTAGGATTTCTTATTGATTGTAGCAGTGTTGGAGGGGGCTTGGGAAGGAGAGGAAAGAATCTAGTCTTGTGCCAGAGAACACTGAAGAAAACTCAGGCTCAAAGGGGGAAAATTATAAAGGCAATTTTGGTAAGGTTGATTTTGGAATACCTGTGGAACATCCTGGTGGATGTGTCTAGTAAACAGTTGGATGTATGAGCTTAGAATTTATGATAATATTCCGAGCTGGAAATTTAGATTTGAGCATCATCTGCCCATAGATATGAACCGACATTGCTTAGGAAAAAAAATAAAATAAAATAAAAATACCATTCCTGGCTGAAAGAAGGGAGCTACATCAGGTAGCCTCAAGGTCCTTTCTAGCTCTATGATCTATAGTTCATTTGAAAGAGCAATTCATGAGGTATAGTAACTATTATAAGTATGCAAAGCCCTTAGATTCAGATACTTCTGTGCTCAAAAACACTTTCTCCTCCTCACGCCTGCCCCCAATTCATTCTGAGTTGCAAAATTTTTTCTACTTCAAAGAAATTGCAAAAATCTTTCTGCAGAAAATGTGGCTCAAGTTAAGAGAGGCAGCATGTCTCTGTTTGAGGCATACCCCAGCCTGGACACATGACCACAAGTTACAGAGCACAGGCAACCTCACTAGAAGCACACAGAGCTCAAGACTAACCTGCCTTGTCCATACACGTGATCAAATTCAGCCGCATAACGATAGGCACTTTACAATAGCTCTGGGTTGGTGCAATCACCCTCAAATCTCAGCCAAAGGTCTGTTCCTTTGTCTCAGGGTTACCTTGTACCCACATAATGCAAAATCATTTTTTGTAATAGCTTGAATGGGTAGAAAATTGACCATAAAAAAGAAAGAACTAATAGGTACTCTAACAGACTGCATAGAAGTATCTGGCAGGGAGGTCAGCAGAACACAATATTAGCTCCCACTTTATTCTGCACTGTCATTAATGATACAGAAGAGAAAAAGAAAAAGGCAGTCAGACTTAGTCTGCAAAAGAGCCCAATTAAGGGTCGTCAAGGAAGCAAGGACATTAAAAACAATGGATGTGGGCATGAAAAGGAAACACTGTGCTGGGGTCCAGTTGGGAGGGAAACAGCCCTATTCATCTGAAAAACAAATTAAAACCCCACTACTCTTGGGATATATGTGTGAGGCGGCAGTGAAGGGATTGCCAGTAGCAACAGCGGCAGGTAAAGACCAGGAAAGCAGTGTGAAGGAGGCCCTTGCTCTGAGATATGAGATATACATCTGTGTCAGAAGACAACGAGCCTGTGTTCTTACAGATGACGTACAAAGGGAGATGAAGCATTCATTCAGATTGCCACGCAGGACAAATATGCATTTTTGTTTTGTATTTTGTTTTACTTTACTAAGAACGTCTGAATATATGATAATGTACAAGGTTATATACAAATCATCCCTTTTGTTATGGACACAGTGGGTTTGAAGAACAGGAAGATAGGGATGTTAACTGGAAGAAAAATTAACCAGAATTCCTAGCCTCCATGGACAGATGGATTTTTTTTTTTTCTCCAGAACAGGACTTTGAAAATTCCACTTCCTCAATCCCATGTGATCTATGGGGTATTCCCATAACCAACTAGGCAAGACTCAGAAGGGTAGCTACAAACCACTAGGGTTAGATGAGTCAACCTGGTATGTCCCGCCTGACAAAGAGGGCTCATAAGGAAAATATTAATACCTTCTCTCCAACTCTGAAGAGGGATCTATAAGAAAGGAGCTTCCTGTCTCTAAGTGGACCAACTGACTTTTGGGAGCTGACATTCAGTCTCATTTGTCACATCCTCAATGCTCACTCCCAGGTGGTACTGAATATTTAAAAAGCCAACATCATACTGCCTCTGGATTGGAAAACAGACAGAGGCCTACGCTGGGACAGACTATTACTGTTTGTATTGATTGAGAATACAGGCTCAGAAATCAGCCATGCAGGACTCAAATGCAATTAGAAATCAGCAGTAAAAAGACAGCCAACTACTCCACTCCCATCATATAGGCCCAACACGATATACATCTATAAATTAAAAACACAAACACACTTCTAAATAACACTTGGATTAAAGAGGAATTTAAATTGATATTGCGAATGCTTTAGAACTCAATGATGATGAGAGCAGCATATATCCAAGTCTGTTGGATGCAAGCAAAGCAATATTCAGAGAAAAACATATGGCCTTAAATTCATTTATTAGAAAATATAAACAAATGGAAAATAAATGAACTAAGCTATCAACTCCAGAAGTTATTTGAAAAAGCACAGTAAAATAAACTCATGGAAAGTAGAGGGGAGAGACTGATAAAGATAAAAGCAGAAAATGGTGAAATGGAAAACAAATCAAATAGAGTTGATCCGTAAAACCAAAACCATCTTTGAATCAAACCTTCATTAAGTAATAAGAAAAAAGAAAGAAGGTAAAAGAAATATCATCAGGAAGCCGAATAGTGTCATAAATACAGGCACCAAAGTATTATTAAAAATAAGAGAATATTACATAAAATGTTAACCTAATGTGCTTCAATTAAAAAATGTGTAGAAAAATAAAAATTACTAAAATTTATCGAACAAGTAGAAAATCATAGACAAAAATAATAGAACAAATTGAAAGGCTAAACAGGTCTAAGGGTGAGTACTTCCAAACCTTCACATCACAGACAACTCTCATTTTGTAGAAATGGTTCCAGAGTATAGAAAAAGAAAAATCAGACAGGACAAGAAAAGAAAAGAAAATTATATACTAATCTCTCTTATTGATATAAATATAAAAATCCTAAAGAAAATAGAATCTAGCAGCTTATTAAAATTATACATTATAACCAAGTAAGGTTTATCCCAGGAGTCTATGAATAATTCAACATTAGCAAATTTATCAACATAATTCACTACAATGATAGACTTAAGAGACAAACCATATAATCATCTCAACAGATGCAGAAAAAATATTTGATAAAATTTAATGCCCATTGATATTAAAAACCCATAGTCAACAAGATTAGAAGAGAACCCCCTAACGAACCTTGCGAAAATTACCAGGAGGTAATTTTGGCTATCAGCACAAGTCTGCCTAAGTTTGGATCTTGGTTCCATCATATACAAGCTATGTGGTCTTGGGCAAATTATTTAATCTCTCTGAGATTCACTTTCCTCTTTGACAAAAATGGGGACAATGTGAGTACCTTGCTTATAATATTGTTTCAAGTATTAACTGATAAAAAGTATGTAAAGATACAAGAGTTTCTGACAATATTAAGTACACAATAAATATTAGTTGTTATTGGTAGTACTTATTGACAAAATATTAAAATGAGAAACAAGACAAGGATGGCCACTTAGCATTCAACACTGTGATGCCCTAACTAATGCCATAGGGTTAGAAAAATAAATGAGAATAAAGACTAGAAAGCGAAAAACAAAATTGCTGTTTTTCACAAACAATACAGCTATATAGAAATCTGAGATAGTCAACTGATATAATAGTAAAACCAATATGAAAGTCCAGGAGGGTAGCTGGATAAAATATCAGCCTACAAAAATCCATAGCTTTTCTATAGATCAGCAATAACTCATTAGGATACATGATGGAAAAAAAATCTCGTTCACAATAACAACAGAAACTTTAAAATACTATATATGAGACCCTGAGCAAGCTATTTAACCTCTCTTGGTCTCAATTTTTTCATATGTTGAGCAAATGAGTTAATAATACCTATCTGACAGAGTCGTTATGAGGACTGAATGATACAATGCATGTAGAGTGCTTAGCAGTGTTTTGCCTGCCAGACTATGTATTCATTAAATGGTAGCATTGTTACAGTATCAGTATTGTTATTGCTGTTGTTTTAAAATTGTCCTAATTTTTTATAAAATGTCTTCTTTTCCTTTGTGTAAATATCCAGTAGTGGGATTGCTGGATCAAATGGTAGGTCTACTTTTACTTCTTTGAGGTATCTCCATACTACTTTCCATAGAAGTTGTACTAGTTTGTAGTCCCACCAACAGTGTAGGAGTGTTCCTACCTCTCCACATCCATGTGCATGCTATCTGGGTGATGGGCACACTTAAAACCTTGAATCAAACAGTACAAAAGCAATTTATGTAACCAAAATGTCTGTGCCCCTGTAATATTATGAAATAAAATTTAAAAAAATAATTGTCTAATTTTCATCCTCACAAAGTCCTGCCAAAAAGAGGTATGATTCACAGTGTCATCCTCTTTCTTCAAATAAGAAATTGTTCACACAGGGTAGAGGAATAGTTTGGCCAAAGTAGAAGCGTGTCAGAGCCCAAATTATACATAACACCTGGTTTCTCCTTTAAACAAGTAAGGCACTTTGATGTTCAGAGCAGTAAATAGACTAGCATGGTTCAAGGTACACGGGAGGGGTCTTTAGTCTAGAGTAGTTGTGGGATTGTGATCTTCCCTTGCCAATAAAATCCCTGGAAGACCAAGATAATTCTGGAGTTATTTAGGGGTTGAATCAAGTTAGTCTCAGAGGCCAGCTAATCTCAAGCAGCAGGGGTACTTATTTGTCACTCTTCAGATAGCTCCATATTGAACAATCCAGAGCTTCTCTTCATGTTTAAGGAGTCACTGCTTTTGCAATGAATGTCTGATTTCATGTGCCCACCCTTCCCTATAAGAAAAGATGGCTGGTTCAGAAACACAGAACTACTGAAAGTGTCCATGAGGAATCTTTCTTCTTTTTAATTAGGTTCAAATAATTTAGCATCTGCTTGCAAGTCACTGTAGAAGGATGGATATGGAATAAGACACTGACTCTTCCCTGTCACTCTCTGAGGCTTCTCACAATTCCATTCAGTATTTTGTTCTAATAGATAATATTCTGTGAACTCTTAATATTGCTAGACTCTTTGCTAAGCATTTCATACCCGTCTCATTTAATCATCACAATGACTTTTGGTGTACATAATATTTCTATCCTCATTTGGCAGATAGGAAACTGAGGCACAGAGAGATTAGGTGATTTGGCCGAGCTCCCACAGCAAGTGAGAAAAGGGGCTAATATCAGAATCCAGGTCTGTGAATAATCAGTCCTTCCGCTTGACTACAACCAGACTGAGGAATACTTTATTCCATTCCACTTTCCAGATATTTCCCAAAAGTGTGGGGGGCAGAAGTTCTTTTGAAGAAGGTACCTATTAGGCATTTGGCTTTAGGTACCAGTTATTCCAAGCTACAGTAAAAGGCAAGAGTGTTTGTTTGTTTGCTTGTTTTTCAGGTAAGAGGAGCTGAGATGTCATGTGGCACTGCAGATAGTGTGGCATGGAAAGGGGAAAGCCAGTTTGTCCTAGGCAGTGGCTGCCATGATGACAGGATGACAGTCTCCAAGGGAATGGCCTTTCTCTTCTGAGGCAGTGAAAAAAGCTGAGGTAATTTCCTGACCCATGGGTTCTACGGTTCGGTGGGGAGTTGAGAAGTGAAACAAATCACAGTTCTTTATCCTCTTCTGTTCCCAATTGGCTTGATAACGTAAGGCAGGCAACAGGGCCTGCAGCAGGAATCTGATCTGCTGAACCTGAACCTCTCCAGGCCAGCCTCTTCTTCCTCTCTTCTCCAGGCAACATGCTGCTTCCTGGTAAAGCTGAGCTTGTGTTGGATACACAGAGCCCTTTCTCTCTCTGGAAAATTTTTCACTTCTAGGAGGTTCCATGGACATCTGGCTTCAACTTGCAGGTTCCATCTTCCCAGAGATGGGAAGCCAGTGCTCTTCAGCCCAGGGGCCCATGCTGCGTATGCATTCTTTCCTAATGAAGATGGTATTTAGTCTCAAGCTTGGAGCTACACGCAGTACACCATAAGTTATGATTTAGTAAATCTTTTAGTAAACTAGGACCATTTTATCTTGATAAACTTATCTATTAAAAAGCTACAGCAAACATACTTTAATGGTGAAAATTTAGAAGCATTTTCATGTAAATGAAATAGGAGAAAGAGGTGATCATTAATAACCACTATTCCATATGGTATTAGATGTCCTAGCCAATACAATAAGAGAGAAAAAAATTAGGATTCAAAATGAACTGTTATAACGAACTATTTAAAGCTCCCTGAATTTTTAAAAACATGACTAAGTATAAGGTTCACAAAGTAAAATGAATAGTTTTCTGTATACCAGCAATAATTAATTGGAAAATGTAATAGAAAAACAAACCTCATTTATAATAGCAAAAAATTCTCTAAAATACATAGGAATAAATCTGAATAAAAATATAGCCAAAATTTGTATAAAAATTTACTGAACAACATCAAAATGGACCTGTTTATAGATGAAAGACTCATTATGTTGAGGATACAAATTCTTATGAAAGTAATCTTATTAGATTGTCTATGACAATCTAAATCCCACAAAGATATTTCATAAGATTTGACAAGCTGATTCTAAAATTCAAAAGAAAGTGAATATGCAAGAATAACCAAGATAATTTTAGAAAGAAATATACAAGATACTTTCCCTGACAGCTATCAAAGCATATTATACATTTGAGTAATTAAAAATGAATTTGCGTAGGACTAGACAAAAATAAATCAATAGAACATAACGTAAAGTTTAGAAATAGATTTATGGATATATGGGAATTTAGTATATGATAAAAGTGGCATCTCAAATCAATGAGAAGCCTGACTATTCAATATATTGTATCTGAGCAATTGGTTACCCATTTAAGTAAGTAACATCTTTACCTAAAATATACCATTTGCAAAAATACATTTCAAGCAAATTAAAAACCTAAATGAAAAATATGGACAGGATCTTCATCTAGAATATATAATAAACACCTATGAATCAGTAAGATAAAGATGATCAATACAATAGCAAAATAGGCAAAGAATAAAAACGAACAGTTCACAGATTAGGAAACCCAAATGGCCAATAAATCTCAAAACATATTCTATCTTACTAGTAATTAACCATGAGTTACCATTTTCACCCATCAGATTGTCAAAATGTAAATTTTTTTTAAAAGAATCAAATATTAGCAATAAAAATGTTTAGCCTAACTCAACTCAAAGCATGAGACCTAATTTCCACATTTTGTGAAATACAAAGGAGAGAAGAACATGTTAAATGACCCCATGATGAAACAATCAGATAAATCCAGAATGTGACACAATCTACAAGACACCAACCTGGTGTCTTTGAAAGTCAATGCTATGAGAAAAAATGGTGTTAGTATTGCTCTAGACTAAAAGAATCTAAAGAGAAATAACAAAATTCAATGAGTTACAGAGATGAGCAGCTGACTCAAGATGAAATAAAATACCTGAATAGACCTCTACAAAGAGATTAAATAAATAATCAAAAAACTTCCTACCGAAAAAAAAAAAAAAAAAAAGCCCAGGACAAGAAGTCTTCACTGGTGAATTCTAAAAAATGCTTAAAGAAGAATTAACACTAAACAATCACAAACACTTCCAAAAAAAGGAGAGGAGGAGGCAACACTTCCTAACTCATTTTATGAGGCCAGTATCCCTTGATACCAAAACCAGACAAAGACATCACAAGAAAAGAAAACTATAGACCAATATCCCTTATAAATATAGATGCAAAAGTCTTTAACAAAATAGTAGCAAATCAAAGCCTGCATCATATAAAAAGGATTATACACCATAACCAAGTGGTATTAATACCAGGAATACAAGATTGTTTCAACATATGAAAATCAATTAATGTAATTTACCATATTTACAAAACAAAGAGGAAAACCCACATAATCATCTCAATAGATACAGATAAAGTATTTTTAAAAACCCAACATTCCTTCATGATAAAAATGCTCAACAAACTAGAGATGGAAGGAAACTTCTTAAATCTGATAAAGGACACCTATGAAAAACCCACAGCTAACATCATACTTAATAATGAAAAACTGAGAGTTTCTCCCTATGATCAGAAACAAAACATGAATGTCCACAGTCATCACTCCTATTCAACATTGTACTGGAGGTTCTAGCCAGGGCAATTAGGCCAGAAAAATGTAAAAAGGGTATCTAGATTGGAAAAGAAGAAGTAAAACTCTCTCTATTCACAGGTGACATGATCTTGTATATAGAATACCTTAAGGAATCCACTAGAAAACTGTTAGAACAAATAAGCAAGTTTAGTAAGGATGCAGGATTCAAGAGCAATATAAAAAAACAATTATATTTCTATACATTAGCAGGAACAATCTGAAAATGAAATTAAAAAATCATTTCCATTTACAATAGTATCAAAAATAATAAAATACTTAGAAATAACTTTAACCAAAAGAGGGCAAGAGTTGTACATTAAAGACAATAAAACATTGTTGGAAGAAATTAAAGAAGACCTAAATAAATGGAAAGACATCCCATGTTCATGGATTGGAAGATTCAATATTAAGATGGCAACACTCTCCAAACTAATCTATAGATTTGATGCAATCCCCATCAAAACTCCCAATGGTCTTTTTTGAAAAAATGGATAAGCTAATCCTAAAATTCATATGGAAATATTAGACAAAGGTCCCAGGATAGCCAAAAAAATCTTGAAAAAGAACTAAGTTGGAACGCTCACACTTCCTGATGTCAAAACTTACTACAAAGCAATAGTAATCAAAACGGTATGAAACTGGCATAAGGAAATATATATATATATATATATATATATAGAGAGAGAGAGAGAGAGAGAGAGAGAGAGAGAGAGAGAGAGAGAAAGAAACATCAGTGAAATAGAATTGAGAGTCCAAGACCATTAAAAGAGAAAAGAACAGTCTCTTCAACAAATGGTACTAGGACAACTGGATATCCAAATACAAAATAATGAATTTTGACCCCAATCTTACATCATATACAAAATTTAATTCAAAATAGTTCAAAGACCTAAATGTGAGAATGAAAACTATAAAACTCAGAAGAAAATATAAGGGTTAATCTTTTTGTGTTTGGACTAGGCATTGTTTTTTTTCAGGTATAACACCAAAAGTACAAGCAACCAAAGCAAAAAAAAAAAAATTAGACTTCATAAAATTTAAAAACTTTTGTGTGTCAAAGGGCACTATCAAGAAAATGAAAAGACAATACACAGAATGGGAGAAAATATTTGTAAATCATATATCAGATGAGGCACTGTAAGGGATGCTTACAGTTCAATAATGAAAAGACAACTCAATTTTAAAAATGACAAAATATCTGAATAGACATTTCTCCAAAGAAGATATACAAATGGCCAAAAACCACACAAAGATGTTCAATATCATTAGGCACTAAGGAAATTCAAGTCAAAATCACAGTAAGATCCCACCTCAAGTCCACTAGCATGGCTATGATTCCAAAAAGTTGAAAATAACAAGTGTCAGTGAGTTATTTGGAGAAATTGTAACCCTCATACATTGCTGGTGGTAATACAAATGGTGCAGCTGCTGCAGAAAAGTTCGTTCCTCAAAATGTTAAACACAGAGTTATTATATGATCCAGCAATTTCACTCCTAGGTATATACCCAAGGGAAATGAAAAGATATGTCCACACAAAAACTTGTACAGGAATATTCATAACAGCATTACTCATAAAAGCCAAAAAGTGGAAACAAACTGAATGTCCATTAACTGATACATGGATAACCAAAATGTGGTATATCCACATTTGGCTATAAAAAGGAATAAAGTAATGATACATACTACAGCATGGATGAATCTTAAGAACATTATCACTAAGCAAAAGAAGCCAGGCATGAAAGGCCATTATATGAATTGTTTAGAATAGGCAAACCTATAAAGGCAGAAAGTAGATTAGTAGTTGCCAGGGACTGGGGATAAGGGAGAACAAGGAGTCACGGCTAACAGGTACAAGGGTTCTTTGTGAGGGGATAAAATGTTCTAGAATTACTGATGATGGCTGCAAAACCTAATGAATATATTAAAAAACATTGGATTGTTCAATTTTAAATGGTAATTTTTGGTATGTAAATTATATCTTGATAAAAAATGCAATTAGTTAAACTTGACTAGATCCTGGATGTCAAAATAAAACATTAAAAGAGACATTTGGTGACACCTGTGGAAATTTGAATGTGAACTGGATATTAAATATAAAGATTAGAAAATTATTGTTAATTTTTGTAGGTATGATAAGATAATATGTAAAAACGAATTGCATTTACGTAGGAGTATGTCCTTATCTTTAGAAGATGCTTGCTGAAGGGTCAAGAATCATGATATTTACAACTTACGTTGAAATGGTTCAACTAAAACAGATAGATAAATAAATAGATAGATAAAACAACCACAGAAAATTTTAACGATCCTTGAATCTAGGTAGTGATCATACGGATATTCATTATAAATCACATATTTTATGTTTGAGATTCTTCAAAATAAAAGTTTGAAAAAAAATTTGCAAAGAATTGGGGAAACATGTACATTCATATACTTTATTAGAATGTAAATATGGAAAACTACCTGGGAGTATAATTTTGCAGTATTTATTAAAATCAAAAAAGGGGGGGCATTCACTATGACCCAGGAATTCCCATTGTTAGTATCTACCCTAGCAAAACTCCAGCTCACTTACACAAGAAGGCAAAAACTAAGGCTTTTGCCAAAGCACTGTTTGCAATAGCAAAACATTAGAAACAAACTAAATGTCCATTAATAAGGGAATGATTATATAAATTTAGATATATACATAATATGCCACATTATGTGGCAATTTATGTAAACGAACTAGGTCTATATGTATATGACAAGATCACCAAGACAATGTCTAGTGAAAAAGCAAGTTGCAGAATGATATGTACTGTATATATCCCACAAACAAAATAATACTCTGTATAGGTTCCTATATGTGTATGTAAACATAGAGAAAAAGTTCTTAAAATATAAACACCCGACCAGCCTGAGCAAGAGCGAGACCCCGTCTCTACCAAAAATACAAAGAAATTAATTGGACAGCTAAAAATACATATAGAAAAAATTAGCCGGGCATGGTGGCGCATGCCTGTAGTCCCAGCTACTAGGGAGGCTGAGGCAGGAGGATCACTTGAGCCCAGGAGTTTGAGGGTGCTGTGAGCTAGGCTGACGCCACGGCACTCGCCCCAGGCAAGAGAGTGAGACTCTGTCTCAAAAAAAAAAAAATATATATAAACACCCAATGGATGACACCAAAAATTTCGAAGGGGATTGAGATTGAGTGTGATGGTACCACATATGAGACCAAGGCCAATAAAGAAAATGTAATGAAAGGAGAGAATTGGGCAGAAAGGGATTCAAGGGACATGAGGGGCAACAAATTACAGTTTAAGTGTCTAATTTAAAACCTTGACAATAAAGCTACACGTGCAGGATTTTTTCAAACAAATATTTTTTGCTAATGTGGTATAGCAAGGGCTGGGGTAGCAGGAGGCACAGAAGACTTCATCTACTTGAATTTTTTGCCCAAAGTCTCCTCTGGTCACTCCCAATCTGGCTAACCCTGAGCCCTTCATCTGAAGATTGGTCTCAGTTCATAGAAGCGGGCTCGGGGGCTTGCTTACTGGAGAAAGGGATTTTTGTTCCACAATCATTCTGGTTCCAGGAGCAAAAATTCCATGCACCGATTCTCATGCAGTAGACCCAGTTTCCAACAGCAGCCCTGCCTGTGGGGGGACTGGTATTATCTTAGAAGTTTCCCAATTTTCCCCTGGCCTGCCTGTGATGGGACACATCAAAATTGTTATAACAATTAAATAATACAGCAGTGAATTAATTGACTGAGCAAGAAAGGGAATAAGGGGGTCAAAGAATGGGAGCAAGAAGGAAAGGGGGAAAGAAGAAAGGGGCAGAAAGAGGGAAGGGGAGGGAAAAGGAAGGAAAGGAAGAGGAGAGGAGGGAAGGGGAGGAGATGTATGTGAGGCATGACGCCATATGCCTGGTCTGTTCACGGGCTGTTTCTTGAAGTAGGGGGTGCTTCTGTGGGCTCTAGTCATCTTAGCAGCTCCTTCAAGCTTCTGGTCTGCTCAGAATTCCACCTCGAGTTTTACAGGCTGATATTTGTTCCCTGGCCTGGTTAGGGTTTGCTTCAGGCTGTGAGGAGTGGCTGTGTGTGTGATTGCCCACTCCGTGTGGATGGTTGATGTGGATCCTGCTCTGGCCAGGGATTAGCTTGGGCTATGTGAAGAGCAGGTGTGGACCTGCTCTCGTCAGTATCCTGAATGGTTTCACAGGCCTGTCAGGGCTAGAGAATTTTTTGTTGGGGGAAAAGGGATTTGGACCTGACTCTGTTTAGAAGGTCCCCAGAGTTGTTAGAAATGGTATTATGGATCTTGGTTTCAAGTTTTGCCTAATGCTCTGTGAAGAGCTGGTGTGGGACCCATATTAGGGGCTGACATACCATGTCCCCAGTGGACTCTGATCTGGTCATAGGTTGTCTCAGTTTGCAAGGACTGGTACTGGTTATGTGCACCAAGTCTTGTCAGTCACTTCCTCATGTTGGAGCAGCATACACTGGCCAGATCATAGATTGTCCAGGCTATGGGGGCAGTAGTGAATGGCAGGTCAAGTCAACAAATGCAAAAGAGGCGTAGTGAAAACCTACCACGTGGTGTGTGGGGGTTGGTCAGTATCTGGACGACTGCCTCATGAAGAGCTTGGTTAAGGTGCAGTCTGCTCAGAGGTTGCCTCAAGGCAAAGAGTACCCATAAGCACAGGGAGAGGTGGTGTGAGCCAGTGGTTGGTGCACAATGTGTACCAAGTACTCTGGTTTGGAAGACATTTGCCTAACGATCTGTTCTTCTAGGTAGTGAGCCCTAGAGCTGCATAATGTTTGGTGCAGGGGTTGTAGAAAAGGATGATATTTAAAATATTTAACTACAGATTCTGCATGAGCACTGATCAATTAGTGCAAACATGGGAACAGGATGCTGGAGCAGGCATCATGCCTTCAGTTGTTAGATTATGAGGAGACCAGGGCAACCTCAGGGAGGGTCTAGGGCAGCTGAGGTGATGGTGGATTGTGGAGGGGCCAGTAGAGGAAGGGTTCAGGGCAGTGGCTCTTTATCAACAGGTAGGGAAGTATTCAATATGTTAACATCTCACATAGCCTTATCAGTGTATTTGGGATAGATATAGTTCTTGGCTGTAGGATTACTATTCTAGGCAAGGGTTGGCTAATGGTGTGAGGAATTTTGGATAGTAGCAGATGGCTGGCTCACAGTATATGGAGAAACAAAGAGGGTGGGGCCAAAATCAGGACTTTGGAAGCCCTAATCACTGAAAAGATGTTAATGTCCACCCTCTTCTTTATAATTCAAATGGAAACAATTCTAAACCATACAACAGATGAAAGAAGAAAAATCCAACAAAGTTCTGATTTTTCTTATATATGACTACTTTGGCTTTTTAAATATTAAATTCCAAACTCTTTAAAAAATTATTTGATTGGTGCCCCTGCAGTGCTATGCTCTAAGCACATGCTTATATGGCCTTCTGGACAATGCAGTGGCTTCACTGGGTGTATGGTGAATTGTGGACCCTAGTCTAGGAGAGGGTTGCCTTTCTGTGAGCAAAATAGCAGTATAAGCCTTAGTGAAAGTGAAAGCTGCTGAGGCCAGCCTCATAGCCGACTCAGCAATGGGCTGATCTCTGGGCTGGTTGTCCTATTGAAAGTGGTGGCTGGTGGTGAAGACTGACCTCATGATGGTACAGTGACAGATTGGGTAGGGCCAGCTTCATTGCATTGGGGACTTCAGGGAGAGCTCCAATCTGGGCAAGGGTTGCCTCGCAGAGTAAGGAGTGGCTGAGTAGGCCATAGAGGCCAGTGTCAAGGCCGCAAAATTGCAAGGTATGCTCTAGTGGAGAGCAGACTTGACTCAATATGTGTCACAGCTAAGGCATGATCTCAATAAGGAAACTCTTACTCCATGCACAGTATATATTAAAAGGATTTGTTCTGTAAAATTTGGATTCAGTCAAAAGGCCACGCCCAAGGATCCAGAAGGCCACAGGTTCCCCACCCCTGGATGGCTTATCCTGTGAGCAAGGGCTGCCTATTGGCATCTGGAACATGGGTGAGTGCCAGGAGGGGTGTTTTGGGGTAGCATTGGGGTACGTATTGTGCTAGTGTGGACGTGGTCTGAGAAGGTGCTGTCTGGGCTCATCCTGTTCAGTGGACAAGGGACCTAAAGGGCTATGTCAAGGAAGGAAGAAAGAGCTCTGGGCTGGATGGAGGCTTCCAGTGTGGTATGGCACAGTCATGAGGGTCCTAGGTATGGAGAGAGATACCTTACTATATGTAGCTAGGTCTGAGGGTCTCAGTCTTGGCAAAATCCTGCTTAATGGTATGTGGTATGTCGAAAGTGCCTGGGCCTAGGATGGACCTTTGAGCAAATTATAGCCAGATAATTATAGAACATAGGTAACTAGTATTCTAGAAGGGTTGCCCATTGTTGACTACTCAATTGCCTACACCTTTCTATCATTCGACATCTGTACAGATAAAGAAATAGACACATCCTGACAGTATTGAATCTACTCCTGGGATCATAAACTTATATAGCCTCATATCCTGAAAGACAGTGAGCATTCAATTCCCTCATCTGCACTGACAGACACTGGTAGCTAACTGACAAAAAACATTGGGAAGCTCAAACTTTCGAAACTGTGGTGGCCTCTATTCTCACCCACTCCTGAGCCAGTGATGAAAACTCATTGCTCAACCAGGCACAGCTCACTCCATCAAGTATATCTGGAGCCTACACCTTTCTATATCTAATCGCAGTTCCTTCCTCTAAGAAAAGACATAAGAAGGCCCTGCCTAAGAAACCCTTCACCTCAGTTACACAGGGATTTCGTATGTTCTGGAATGTGTCACGTATATCAGAGGAACACATATGAACCTAATACAATCGTGCACTTGAGATACCTGTGCTATGCATCTATCAAAAGTTTCCACAGTAAAAGCCACTGCTGTTTGTTCATAGCTTAATGAGAGATATAATATGGCTTATTATTTAATAACAGTAGAAAATACAACACAATATGCTGATCTTTTGTGCTTTTCTAATGTGGATAAAGATGAGTGGCAGTTATTAAAACCCTTCTTCCATAAAAGAAGCCAAAACTTTTATAGAATCTTCCACTTCCATTGCCACTGCATCAGCCGAAGACTTTATAAAGTTGTGATTTATGTAAAAGAGCCAAAGGAAGGAACACATGTATTATAGTGTACTGGTTAATAGATTTGGCTCTGACGTTAGAACCTTGCTTCAAATCCTGTCTGTAACACTCAGTAGCTGTATGACCCAGGAAAACTTATTCACGACTCTAAGCCTCAGCTTCGTCACTCATAAACTGGTGATAATGGTAATCGCTACTGCCCCATGGGAATCACTGGGCAGCTTAAATGAAGTTGTGAGATAATGTGTGTATGGTGCTTAAGACAGCGTCTGGCACGTAGCAAGCACGCAATAAATGTTAGCTGTCATTGTTACTAACACCACGAGGTAGAGGGACTAAAAAAAGGAAATTTTGACTATTACTCTATATTATCCACAACAAAGAAACCTCAGTTGTTTTAAAGCTACACAGTATGTAAAACTCTCTGGTCAGCATTGCAGTGTTTGTCCTACATGACTCATTCTCTTGTATTGCTGCCCTAGAGGTTGTTCTTCACTTCTGACGCTTGCCTGCTCCTTTAATTCTTACCCATTGTAATTTAATGTTAATGGCCCTTCCTTAGAAATTTCTGGAGATGGTGGGAGAAGTTGAGAGGAAACCTGGGAGTACATGGCTATGGTTTTTGAATTAGGTGGCATAAGGAGCTAGGCTCAGGCAGGGCCGTGGGTAGATGGTAGCAGCTGCTCCAAAGTCCTCCTCACAGGCAAGTGGAAGCATTGTTTACTGCCATGTGCCTCATTATCTTCCAGGCTTCCCAGTTTCTTATTTTACAATGACCTTGGAGGTGCTGAGTGTTAGTGGATTCACTATCTGCATGGTTTTGGAAGACCAACCACTGCCTTGAACTGGAGAGTTCCAATTTAGGGCCAATTTGAGATTTGGTCCTTAATGAGGGTATCTGCCCATCTAGTATTTATAATAGCTCTAGTTACAGGCTGAGGAGTACCTAATCATTTCACTTACATGTGAATCATCACCTTCTATCACCTTCTTTAGTTCTTTTCCTTTTTCTAGGCAGTTAGAATTGCTTACACACACACACACACACACACACACACACACACACGCACACTGTCCATAAGGCTGGCTCCACTGATGTCACACTAAGCAGAGATCAGCATGAAAATGGAAATCTAAGTTATTAGAAGCTCAGGTTGTGGCAGCAACCCAGTGACGGGGGAGGAAGGATGGGAACTTATGATTATTAGCTCAGGAGAAAAACATTTCAAAATGTTCAATATGGAAGATTAGGTCTAGAACAAAACAAAAAGGGAGCAAACGGGCACAAGGTCATTTTAAAAAAGCAATCTCTATGAGTTTTTGGCTTATTGCCTGGACTGTTACACAAATTAAATTCTAGCAATGAAAGCAAGGGAAAGGTTTCCACTGGACGAGTTGAGTTAATCAATAAAATCTCTAAGATTTGGGATTTCTATTCAAATCTTTTTGCATTCATTCCCATATTCACCAAATATTTATTGTATATCTATGACATGCCAGGCAGTCTTCTAGGCCCTGAGGATAAACAGGTGAACAAGCGAAACAAAGTCACTGCTCCAACAAAGCATACAGTATTTTTCCCCAGTGGAAGTAGAATCTTTTTATAAAATCCAAATTCAGATTGTCTTGTCTTATTCAGAAGGCGATAGCCCACTCTAACCACCCAAACCCACTCTTCTCTCTCCTGCTCAAGTCCAAGACCCAAGGCCCAGGATTAAGTACTAGGTTTCATCTTCTGCAGCAGCTGAGAGCCTTGGGCCATTTGCCACTTTGTCCTCTGAGTCTCTGTTTTACAGCCTCCTCCTCTCCCTCGACCACTGCCCCATCCCATGCTACCACCAGGTTTGCCTGGAGAGGTCTAGACATAGACACAGGACAAATAAGCTCTTCAGTTGAAACCAAACACTCATTGTCTTGTCCTCATTAGGGACCCTATTATATACTCTCCGCACAAGCCTTAACACTGGCTGGTGCCAATCTGCCAACAGACGGAGAACAATCAGTCTCTGATAGGCTCTTGGCTCCAAGCGGGAGTTCAGGATGAAGCCCAGCATGGAGGATGAGGCCTTGCTTACCGGGTAGAATAACAGTCTGAGATTGTTGCCAACAGCTCCTTCTGAGCTGAGGGGCCAGGCCTAGAGGTCTGAGGCCCTCAACCCAGTTCTGTTACTAACTCAGAAGAGCTCCTTCATCTTGGCAAGCCACAGGTTGGCAGTGAGTAAAAATTATAATGGCAGTACTTCAACTCACAACATTAGGGAGCAAGTCAGATTTACAAAAAGCTTTACATGTCTGGGTGAAATTGTTGATGTTGTTGCTGCTGACTGCATTCTTTTTGGTGTTTAAAGGATCACACTGTGCATTTGCATTGAGAAAACAAAAGAGTGGTGATGGCTTTATAGCTAGGCTTTTCTCCCCAAAAAACCACAAAATCTTTCAGAGGCATGCTTATCTTGATATGTGTCCCTGTGAGAAGTGAGGGGCATATATTAGGAGGCTGATGGCAAGGAGGATCACAGTGCCTCCTCATGGCCCATGCTTGGAACCCTCTGCCTGGGAAAAACTCCACAGGGTTGTTCAAGAGAGGGAATGAACTGTGGGGGAGAGGCTAGGGAAATTGGAGATTATTATAATCCACACTCTCTAGTTGTACTTCATGGGAACTAAGAGATATGATAAATAGATCCCTCGAAATAAAGATTTCCTATCCCCCTTCAGTTGCTTTGTACTCCTCAAGGAATCCTGCTCCTGTTACTTTGAATTCTCATCTCTATGCTGATTATACAGTCCCCAATCTTTATCTCCTCCTCAGTCCTTCCTGCAGAATTCTAGACCTACACTGAAACAGTCTTCCAGAAACCTCTGGGGATGAGTAAAAATCAGCATGTTCTATACCAAACCTGTCATTCCTCCCACTCACAAGCAATTTTCCTCCCAAACTTCCTGCTTTGTTTTAATGGCAAGGAATTATGAAATCATCACTTATCTCTTCCTTTCACTCCTATAAATTCCAATCAGCCAGTTTTACTGATCTATTCCTTCATTTCTTTTTTGATTAATGAATGGAAAATTACTTATTGCTTAACTGATTTGTGGTTCCAGTTTGGAAACTCTAGTAATAATAGTGACCTGGGACGAGTCTTCCATTGTTTGTGGTATTAAATACCTTAAGATGAAATCTGGGTGGGATTAGTCTAATATTGATTTTTCCCCCTTGATTTTGCTTCCTACTTCTACCAGTTTAATTAAAGGTTTTATTGCCTATTGTCTTTATTACTGCAATAACCACTCTGCTGCTAGATAATTTATTCAACATTCACTCAGTATATATTTATTGTGTGTCTACTACATACCAGGCACTCTTCCAGGCATGGGAGATACAATGATGAATAGGACAGAGAAGGTTCCTACTCTAACGGAGCTTACATTCTACTTGTGTGTAAGGGGGGATGGGGGGAGTAAATACTTCAAGAGCAACATAATTTGATGGAGATAAATACTATGAAGAAAATAAAACAGGCTGATGTGTTAGAAAGTGATGGCAAGGAAGGGAAGCTACTTTAGGTGGTAAGAAAAGCCTTTCAGAGGAGATGAGGTGATATCTATGCTGAGACCTAAATGACAAGAAGAAGCCTATCACATGTAAAGATCTAGGGAAAGAACATTCCAAGAAGAGAGAAGGGCTGGTGCAGAGAGCCTAACTGGCTTGTTAACAGAACAAGCGAGACTAAAATACAGTGAGCAAGGAGGAGTGTGGCGCAAGATGAGGCTGAAGAGACATGCAAGGGCCAGATCCCATAGGGCCCCTGTAAGCCATTGGAAGGAATTTGGATTTATTGCAAGTGCAACAGAAGCTATTGGATGGTTTCAAGCAAATGAGTGACATGATCTGATTTACATTTTTAAAAGCTCACTCTGGACTCTGTGGAGAATTCATTCTAGGCCCTATAGTTGTAATAATAATACTGAAGAGCAAAAGTAGAAGTGGGCAGACCGGTTAGGAGACAGTTGCAGTAGTCTAGGCAAGAGATGGTGGTAGCTTGGACCAGGGCGAGAGCAGTGGAGATAGAGAACATGGATCGAGTGTTGATATGTTTTGGAGGGGTTGAAAAATATATGAAGAGAATGCGTTGGGTGAGAAAAAGTAAGATCAGAATGAGACTTAGGTTTTTACCTTGAATGAATGGTACCATTTACTTATAAGGGGAAGCCTGAGGCAAGAACAATTTGGTACGGGGGTGGGAAGTGCACAGATCAAGAGGATGCTTTTGACCACAATAAGAGTTTGAGATGCTATTAGACCTCTAAGTAGAGATGTTAGGTAGATAGTAGGATATCTGAGTCTGAAGCTCAGGGGAGAGGTGAGAGCTGAGGGTATGAATATGAACATCATCAGCATGTAGACAATTTTTAAAACCACGGAACTGGATAAAATCACTTTAAGAGAGAGTACTGATAAAGAGAAGTAGAAGACCTAAAACTGAGGCGTGGGGTGCGCCAACATTTAAAGATAGAGGTAGAGGAGAAATAGTCAACAAAGGAGACTGAGGAGGAATGGCCAGAGAGATAAGAGGAAAAGAAGGAGCATATCGAGTTGTGAAAACGAAGACGAGGGTGTTGCAGAAAAAGAATGGAGAAATGACCATTGGATTTGACTCCGTGGAGGTCATTAGTGACCTTGACAAAAGTATTGACAATAACATACCTGGGGGTTGAAGCCTATCTAAAGCAAGTTGAGAAGAGAATGATAAGTGAGAAAGTGGAAATAATGAGTATAGACACACTTTTTCCCCCTAGAAGATGTGCTATTAAGGCAATAGAGAAATAGGGAGGCAACTGGAAGTGAGAATGCAGTCAAAAAAGGTTTTCATTTGTTTGTTTGTTTTTTGAAAGCAGCAGGCTGCCACTGCATTGTCTCTGGAGAGAAAGATTGATGATGTAGAAGAGAAAGATAGCATTGCAAGGGAGAAGTCCTTGAGGTAGCCAGAGGAGATGGCACTTCCTGTATCCCTCTGTCAGAGTGCCTTCCAAAAGGAAAGTTTGGATGATACAATGCCTCTGCTCCATAATTCCCCATGGCTCTCCACTGCCTAGTTAACAGGCTCAGCTTTGTAGCCTGGCATTTAAGCTTTCCAGCTTTGGTATCTCCCAGGAAGACTCCTGTGTCTATGCTATGCAGAAGCCAACACAAGCTACTTACTGGTACCTTTATATCCTGTTTGTGTTCTCATCTCCAAGGCTTTGCTGGTGCTGTTTGATCTCAGTTCCACCTGTTGAAAGCCTCCTCATGCTTTGGTGCCTTCCACAATGCCCCCAGCAAGAAATGATTCCTCCCTTCTCTATCTTCCATAGCATTTTGCAATTCTTAAGGCCTGTACAAAAACTATACCCATTAGCATTTATACAGTCTTCTCAGCTTATAAAGGATATATGTGTGTTCTCATTTAGCCTCATAATTAACACTATCCTGCCTTACAATATGTTGAGCTTGAGTATGTGTCTTATCTCCTCTACAAAATGATCAACTTTCTAAAGTCAGGGATTTGGCCTTGGTCTTCTTTGTATCTCACACATGACACAAAGCAGGTGCTCAATAAATGCTGTAGAGTGATGGTATAACTCTGTCTTTCCCTACAAACAGGTGTATCTCACTTAATGCAGGGAACATGTTTCTGAAAAGTCGAAAAGCATCCTGAATTTCTGTAAATGAATACTTTATGGCATGTACCTCAGAGGCTGTTTTAAAGAGGGCTGTCTTTCATCCACCGGGAGTACTGAGCTTCCACTCCCTTATATGGCTCGATGCTGTGGTGTATGTGTGTTCTAGGGCAGGGTTATGTGTTATGCCCTAGCATGCAGAGAACTATATATAATATACTTGGACTTGCAGCATTAGCCAAGTTCTGTTACATTACGGATTATAAACACTGAGAGAGTGCATGTGGGAAAGATGGGGATAAAATACTCATAGTTATCTAATATTTGTAAAATAAATAGTGCTTACATAGCAATTATTATATGCTAGTGATATTCTGAATGTTTTCCACATATTATCTCATGTTTCCTTATAAAACCCCTATGAACACGTACTATCCATATCTTCATTTTACAGATGTGGAAACTAAAGCACATAGAGGTTAAGTGACTTGCCCAGGGTTACATAGGTAGCAAGTTTCTGGGCTGAGATTTGGAACCCCCACCCTATTTGTACTCTAGTTCTTGACCACTATTCTATATTGCCTCACATGATGTTATACTATATTTTATAATTTTTCTGAGTATTCTAATCTATATCACTGGTATCCTCACAACAAGTATATATGGTAAGCTGTGCAAAGGCTATGTGGCTATTTTAAAGAGGATTACACTGAAGCCCAGTGAAGGAAAGTGACTTGTTCAAAGTTATATGCTTGTTTGAAGACAGACTCCTTACCCTTCACGGAATAATCCTTCCCTACACAGTACCATCCCATCTATTGCAGGGAAAAGAAGTCAGCCTCCCACTGGTTAGGGTTGAGCCATTTCTACCTCTCCTTTTGCTGACAGCAATGAGTATAGCATTGTGCCCAGCAAATAGTAAGCCCTCAGCAAATGACCCTTCTTGCCTTTCCCAGCCTTAGCGCTCATGCAGCTCTCTTTGCCCACCACTAGTCAAGACTCTTTTCTGGCCCCCAGTTGAGTAGGTCAACCAGGGTGGCCCTTGTTAACAATAGAAGATGAAGTTACAGAGTGAAACATAGATCAGTAAATGAGAAGGCTGGTTACCTAGGCTTAGTGGCATGGAAATGGCAGAAACAATAGATCAGAAGCAGGGTCAAACAGAGGTGACCAGTGTTGAAAATTTTCTGCCCAATGGAGCCCCAGACCAGCATCACCAATGCAGTTGAGAGTTGCCCACTGCCACACAACTTAGCCCAGCACTGGCCGATGGAAACAGCAGGTGTGATGGAGTGAAATCAGCCATGGAGGCAGTGGCCTAGAATCCTGAGACCATTGCTTCCTAGAAGAAGATAAGTATTGCTCATGACAATAGAGCCTCTATAGCTGGAGGTGCGTGACCAGGCATGACTGCTGAAAAGACACGTCACCCTTACTTAACAGAATAGATACAACTTCTGTTTAGTGAATCCAACTTTCCAATTGCCTTCCTTTCTCAACTTTCCTACTAGCTTCCTTCTCATTATCCTGGGAAAACAAACATCAGATAGTGAGTGCAATCACATCACATACAGGGAGACAGCAAGCTTAGTGAAATCTCTTATTTAAATGAAAAGAAACTCATAGCCATATGCTAAATTATCCACAATTCCTCTCAAATATCAATAGAAATACTGTGCTCAAAATGCCAAAAAATATAACTGTTGAAAATAAAAATATAACAGAATCCTGGCAAGCTGGCAGTATCTGCCCATAACATAATAGAAAGTGTTAGCAGTGTGGTTCTGCCTTTCAATTGTGTCAAACCACCTTAGCGTGTTCAAATTGACAACCAAGGTAATTTCATATGCATTTTGGGCACCTTTCCCATTGCTTGCTCTTCTTGGCCTCTTTCCAGACACCGGTGCATGATTATACCTGTAGCATCTGTCGAGGATACTTGGGAAGAATAGCTAACAGCGCCTAAGCTCTAAGATGGAAGTCAATTTCACTGGGGAGGAGACAAGAGGAGGAAAGGTCCGGCAAGGTCTGTGCCTGGGGTGTTTGTCCACCAGCCTTCCCTTGCAGAGGCTGTGTAGACCACTGCAAGCTTTCATGCCGTATGTCATAGCCTGAATCTTCCATCTCCCAGCCATTTCTGAATCTCCAATGCCATACCCCCCAAAAAGGCTCAGGTTTGCAATCTTAATGATCCAGCTTAGGTGGGCAATTCCAAAATGGCAGGTTTTCTTGGAGTTTCTGTTCCACTAACCTGTTTAAACATATTCCAAGATCAACTTCTGGTAGTCACAGATGATGGCACAGATGGAAAAATTAACATTCATGTGTAAAAGCACTCCAGAATTCTGGTATGTTGGTTCTCCAAAGTTGTACCTGAGGGTGGGAGGCAATGGTAGATGACAGGGGAGACCTCATTTATCAGCAGTGGTAGTCATGCCACCACAGTAGCCAAGAAGGTACTTGTGCATTTGTCCTTGGTCTGGCCCCACTGCCACATCCATCTCCCTGTTTCTAAGGCAACATCCAAGGAGTGACCAAGGTATTTGGGCAGAAAGAAAAGGAAAAGGCCAGGAACCTTGACATGACTTCTTTGGAAACGTTGCCAAAGTTTTGTTCTAGGGGTTTTCTATAATGACCAGATGAATAAAACAGGTTTTTCCCTTGGAAAAGACAGACTATAAAATGATAAGAGAAAGTGGAAGGAAAAACAGGAGCAATCAAAGGCCACTGTCCCAGCATTTGGCAAAAATAGCAGGTAGCACAGTGTGAAATTACACTCCTTCACTGTTGGAAAATGTGATGGTGACACGCCTGGGTTCTTTTTCAAGCTCTGTCACTAATTCACTGTGTGGTTCTGGGCAAATGACTTCAAGAAGTTTTCATATCTATAAAACACATGTACAGTTTTAGCCTCCCAGTCCACCTGCCCATTTCAAAGCATGACAAGAGAATTGCATGTGATATACTTTGGGTTTCTTATAATGGTTGAAAACACCAAAACTCACAAAAAATACATTTTTAAAAAATCTTAAAATCAATAAAGAACTACTAACAAGGTAGTAAGTATTATAGGACAAAACTGAAATGATAATGAGAACCTAGAGAATTGAGTAAGTATGAAGGTAGCTTCTTTTTCCCTAAGGGCATTTTCTAATATCAGCAGATTAGAACTTTGTTGTTGAAAGCCTTGTGGTTCAAAGGGGACAGAAATAATAGCTTAGAGCCAATAGAAAGTGAGAAGTCCAGTAGGAAACCTCCCCACAGAACGCTAGGGCTCCAAATGATACACCTGCAGGGTAGGGCAAACCACGCAGGAACCTTGTGGACCTGCAGCCTGAATTTACATACTGTCCAGGAAAACTTAAGTCATAAACTTAAGATGGCCATAGACTAGCAGTGCCCCAAGATCCTGGTTAAAGCAAACATGAATGCTCTCTCTGAAGAAAGAAAACTTTATCCTGGGTTTCAAATTACTTCAAATAGTTTTTCAAATACACTGACTAGCGTATGAAGATAACCAGACACACAAGGAAATAAGACACCACGTCCAGGAATCTGCAGAAAAAGCAAACAACAGAAACAGACTCTCGAAGACTTCAGATGTTAAACATATCACAGGTGGACAGTAAAATGATGCTTACTGTGTTTAAAGAAACAGAGTTAGACTGTTCTAAGGTCTGATATTATCCATGAGCAGGGTAAAAGTATGATTTTAAAACTATGGCATTTTCCACTTTCAGCTTTTAATTTTTGAATGTTCGTTGATCTCTACTGCCTGGTTGTCCTGTCAGTTAAGTGTGGGGTGGTTGTGTGGCTGTTCACCTCAGCCCCAAAAGAAATCGTGACAGATTGAAAAGAAATCAGAACATGAGTACAAAAAGGACATAAAATAGAGACAGCCTTGCCTTTATAGTCCAATTTGCTAAAACCTGGGGAGTGAAAAGCTGAGAGCATAGATGCAGGCACAGGCAGGGGTATGAGCAGGACCTGGGCAAGGGCAAAGGCAGGGCAAAATAAAAACTACCACAAATATGACAAATTGGTTGTTCGGGCACTGGGCCATTGAGCAAATTCATTTTCGGAGAACTGACTTTTGGTAAATTAATCTAGAACCATTTGATATGTCATTGTCACATGTGGATTTCCCCTGTCTCTTGTCCCAGGGACTTGGGGAACAGCACAAGGGAATGAGGATGCAAGGCCAGCTTCATAGATGTGCAACACAACCTGTGCAGTCGCACAGGGCCCATGCCCAGAAGAGCCCCGTGCTTGGTGTAATGCTCTGCTCTCATCGTCTTGAAATTGTTAACTTTTAAACCAGAGGCCTCATATTTTTATTTTCCAATGGCTCTGAAAATGACGTGGCCCATCCTGAGAGCTGGAGTGGTAGATAGGTGGGCAGCAGCAGAAGGTGAGGATAAGGCCAGTGCCCACTCACTGAGTTTGGCCAACCTAATGGCTCATGAAGGCTCCAAGCCCCCAGGGGCACTATATGCAGCCCATGAATAAAAGTGGTGACAGAGATTCCAGGGCATCAATCAAGAACTATTTGAGGGTCCCATACATCAATCCAGTGCTTACTGTGTACCAGGCACTGGGATAAACCCTTTGCATATATTGTCTAATTATTAATAATTCCACATTATGAGCAGGGCACTGTACTAGGTGCTGTGGGAAAAACAAGAAAACATTTTAAAAGTCCCCTTCTGGGGAGGAGTGTCTTGTGTAGATAAGAGACATCTATTTATTAGATAGAGATATATAAGCAGTAGTAAAACAACTAAGTGCCAAATGCAGGACAAGTCTGAGTAGTAACGCAGAGTTCAGAGGAGATTCCACTGAGTTGGGATGGTCAGAAAAAGGTTCTTAAAGAAATTGAGCCTTGCGGTGGGTCTTGAAGGAAAGATAAGTTATAGATACACGAGGGTATCAGGAACTCCAAGCAAGGAGAATGGTTGGGAGAGAGAGGGGAAGTAGAAAGACTCGCAGTGTGACCAGGAGTGGCGGTAGGATGAGGTTGAACAGTCTCGCTGAAGTAGAAGGTACGTAAGGTAGGGTGGGGGAAGCAGCTAGAGCTTCCAGAAAGAGGAGGCTGTGGAAGGCCTCGAATGCCACGATGTAGATTTGAGCTATAGATAGTGGGGAAAAGCAGCAAAGCTTTTGGGCAGAGGGGAGGCATTATGAAGGAGCATTTGGGGAAGCTGAACCTGGTGGCAAAGCCAGGCGGTATTGAGTGAGGTGAGTGGCTCTGGAGCTACCCCAGGAGAGTTGGAATTGTCTCTAAAGGGATGTGGCCCAAACATTGCCCCACGACTGTCCCTGAGGGCTACCACCCAAGAGGGCAAAGTGAGAGCACTTCTGCATCTCCAGCCCTCTCTCCTCCTCGGCCCTTCCCGGCAAGGGCCTGTCTGGACCCCAGCTTTTGCCTCAGTGCCTACGCAAACACTAATAAGTGCCAAAGCGTTGCCATAGAAACCGTTGCTTCATTTCTCTCACAGAGTGCTCTGCAGCCGCGAGGCTTCCTGCTTTGGGAAGCTTTTAGCAAATATTTGAAGAAAGTGGCAAATGCGTCAGCCAGGAGTGTACGTGTAGGACTGACTGGCGGAGTGGGGGCTGGAAGGAAGGGGCTATATCATGATACAGGGGCCACTAAGGAAGCAACTCGGCTGTGGGAACTGCTGGAAACCAATTACCTTCTAAAGCTACAATGCTTTTAGTTAATAGGCTGGGCTCCTAACAATGCTTTACCCCTTTCCACCACCACTGGGCTATACCCTGGGGCCTGATAGTTTTGATCCCAACCATCTCCCAACCCCCACCCAGGAAAGCATCAGTGGCACTCTGGACTTCCCTCTGGTACAGCTTGGAATGATGGGTTAAAGGCTGGTAGAATCGCATGGAACATAAGAGGGCTGAGAGTTGCAGAGAAAAAAACATCCGTAATGAAAATAACCAGAAATAAATCTTACTTTATTCTGTGCAGGGCACTGCACTAAGCACTTTATGGGAGTTTCCTCATTTAATTCTCAGAATATCCTGCACGGTTGGTCCTATGAGCCTCAAAAGGCTAAGTGAGTTACCCAGACACTCACAGGGAATAAGTGGCAGAGCTGTGACCCATGATTTGTCATACATTCTTAACCACT
>RJWJ010021923.1:0-27375 GCA_004363605.1 Indri indri | reverse complement strand
AGAGGAGGGGAGGGGAGGGGAGGGGAGGGGAGATCTGTGCGGCGCCTTCGAATACATTTGAATTGCACTTCTATCCCCTGGGGATGAGTGTACTTGAATTAGCTTGTGGATGAGAGTCTGGGTTCTCCTCAACCTGATATACCCTCCTTCCTCTTCCTCTCATCCTACTCTGGCAGTTTTGCATAGGGATCCTTTTTCTGAGGGAGAGAGGGCGTTCGAAGGCGGTGGTTTGCGTTACCTACACTCCTTTACACAAATGTAAATGTATTTTCAGATGCCTTAAATTTAAGTATGTGAGCCACAATACCTCGAGCAAGAGAAGATGCCCACACGGGTCCCCAGCACGCCGCTCTGGGCTGGAGAGCGCAATGTGCGTGCCCACAGGGGCAGACGCCTCTTCCACGCAGTCTGTGGCCTTCAGCCTTAGAAGGAAGCCCTGTACTGCCCTTGGCTCCCCAGGGGGTGACTGCTCATCTCCTGGGCTGATAGAGGCATTTGCAGCTTAGAGTCAAATCGACAAGAAAGAACTCTTTTTAAACCAAGAAAATGAACACCCAGAGTTACATAGTCCTTAGTCAATACCACCGCCATCATAAATTTTTATAAGAGCACATGAAGAAAGAAAAACGCCCGCGCACACACACAGACACACACAGACACACACAGACACACACACACACACACACACACACACACACACACACACAACATCTGGGAGAAATGCAAACCCCAGCCAGTCTGGGCTGGCGTGCAAAGCAGCAGTTTTACTTTTCCTTTTCGACGGGGGTGGTGTTGTCCTGGGGGCTTCCCTGGTCGTTCCAGGCGGCGGGGCTGGCCAGGGAATTCTTGGACATGGTGCGGCTCGGCCGGGTGCCTGGACGGTCGCAAGGGGGGAATTCTCAGAGCTCCCAGGCTCTGTCCTTGCGGCTGCCACCCGCCCACTCGCGTCTCTGAGCCTGGTTGGACGAGACTCCCTACGCTGCGCGTGTTGAGTGGGGATGTAGGTGAAAGGCTGGCCCAGGTGCAAGGTCGGCCGTCCACAAGTTCGAGATAGGGGCTCAGTGGTACCAGGGCTGCAAGCCTAACTGGGCTCTGTGTGACGCTGCTTTGTGCATGTCTGGTTATCCATCGCCAGCACGAGCTCACTCACTGGGGGCTTGTCAGACAATCGGGTTGTGAGGAGTTGAAGGAGAAAAAGCCCTTGCACTGTGTAGGCTCTTTGTGCGAACTGCCCAGCTGGTCTTCGAGTGGGCCGTGTGTGTTCGGAGAATGTGCAGAGGTGGCGATTCCCATTTGTCTTCATTTTCTCCCTCCAGTGCTCTGTCTTGCTTCCGCTGGCTTTTGCTGGAGGCACCCTGTGCGTGGGGAGAGGTGCAGGAAGGGGGACGCCCTGCAAGTTCTTGTCATTCTAAAGGCTAGTTTGGAGACTATCAACGCCTATTGGCGGGAAGGCAAATTTGCAGACGTCTGATCAAATAGAGAAGAGGGGTTTACATTGGGAAAATGTCCTCAGATTCCACTATTGTGGGCAGTTAATTCCAGGGACTCCGCTCCTTCGTTCCCTCTGCAGCTCCCCCGCCCTCCTCCCGCCAATCCTCCGTAGTTCAACCTGGCAGTGGTAACCCCTGGGCTTCATGAGGCCAAAAGGGCGCAGGGCCTGTGCTGAGCACAGACGTATGTAATCAGAAGGTCTCCTGTAGCGCTTCTCTGAAGTCTTGGTGTGAGTGCCCAAAACTTCCTTCCGTGCGCCTTTGTGCAATTTGGCAACCCTGAGTGCCAGACTCCCTGCTCAGGGACAACGGGTGGGGTCCCGGGGTGGGTGTGGAGCTGTAAAAAGAGGCAACGGTGCTGGCAGAACGTCAGACCCCCCGTTTTGCTTCCACAGCAGTGTGTGTACGGGTGTTTTGGGATTTCAAACCTACTCCTTTTTGTCCCTTTGACCCCGCGGGATTTTAAGGGCAGAGCTTTCAGTCCGAGGCTTCCGCCCGGGGCCAGGTTTTCCTCTGGTCCGGGTGAGAAATTTCTACGGTAGATGGAACTTGTTTCTGAGTGGCTTCCTGTTCTGAGGACCCCTGGCTTTCATAGCTTTCCTCTCCCTCTCCCTTGGCTCAAATTAAGCTCCCCAGTTCCGCCCCGAAGCGCCAGGGGTGCGAGACAGGACTGGGAAAGCCATCCCATCCCCGAGTCCCGCGCGGGCGGCTGTCCGGGTTTCCAATCGCCGCTCGCCGATTGAAAAAGACAGAAGGCGCGCCGCGTGCGCAGACAGTTAGTTAATGGAAACCCTGCAAATCGGTTTTAAGTGCACCCCGGACGGAGGGGGAGGAAGGTGGAGGTGGTGGTGATGGGGGTGTGAATAGGCTGGAGTGGGGGTAATGCGTTAGGCGTCCCCGCGGTTCTGAAAAAAAGAGTCGCTTGCTTCCCCTATTGTTCCTGATTTAGAAAAATTTATTAAAGAAATCACACGGATAGGGAAACCCGAGCTCCCCGGCCCGCCCCAAGCGGAGGAGCACGCGGCTTCCCTTGGCAGGGACCCCGGCTGCGGCCGTCCCCCTCTCCGCGCCCTCCCTCCCCCCCGCCCCCCGGCGGGGCGCTGCTACTACGGCGATCGCCACCTCACGCCGAAGGAATGCTCGAAGTATGCACACGTTCCCAAAAGTAGACCTCCTTCACCGCCGGAGGAGCATACATCACCCCGTGGCAGCAGTCCACCTTCTCAGGCGTTTCGTAACCGAGTAAACTGAGAGCTGGGAACAGCCCTCTATTAAGTAGCCCGCGGCGCGGCGTCTTCCCCACTTGGCGAGGGCGAGCCGCCGAGTCGCGTCCGCTCGCCCGCAGCTGCGGTCCCAGGCGGTGTCCGCTCGTCCAGCCGCGCCGGCAGCTCCTCCCGGGATCCTCCTCCTCCTCCTCCTTCTCCTCCTCCTCCTCCCAGACCTCCCCGCCGGTGCCCACGCCTAGGCGGCCGCCAGGTGCTCCTGCAGAGCAGCGCCTACCACCCGGGCGTGCTGGGGTCACACGGAGCGCCAGCTTCTCCGACGCCGGGGAGTCGCTGTCGCCGCCACTACCTCTGTCACTGCCGCCTCAGGTCAGTCTGGTTTCTGTCCCCTTTCCCTCATTCCATCACTCCCAAAGATAACTACGGAAACTTGTTTCTAGCTTGCACCTTCCCGGGAGTCATGAAGAATGTGGGGCGAGGACGTTTGGACTTGTAATAGCATAGATGTGCCATAGAAATCCCTGGTATACTGAGATTTTGTAATTCTTTTGGGGTTTCGAAGGTGGAAGGAATTGCTTTTCTTAAAAGCTGATGCAGGGCGGCCGTGCGCGCGCAGAGGACCCTGTTCGATATTTCCATTTGTGGAGGAATTTCCTCTATAGATGCTGTCGATTTCACTGAAGGGCGCGCCCGGTTCTGGGGCCACCGTTTTTCCTTATCTCGGGCTGCTGCTTTGCCCGGGAGTGCCGGCGTGCAGCGGAGGCGCTGGGAAGGTATTTTGGTGACGCACGGTGCGGAATTCTTTGAAGAGCCGGCTAAGTGCTCTGCAGCTCGTCGAGGCTGCGCGGGTTTGTGTGGCATCTCGAGACAGATTCCTGGTCAAGTGTACTGGCTTCCTCCTCCTCTTTTTTCCAAAGCGTCCGAGGTGTTGGTTTAGGCCAGCTCTAGGGGACTCACGCTTGGCCTCCGTTCTCCAGCTTCTGGAGAAAGCCCCCTCTCCAACCTCCTCCCGGGTGCATTGGTTTGTGGGACCTCTGAGGCGGTTTCCAGCTTAAATCCTAGATAGTGTAGGGATCAGAAAGCGGGGGGGCAACTGGCTCATTTACGGAGCGGGGGACCCGGAGCCGGGCAGCGGGACAGGTACTCCAGTTTGGGCATCGTAAGGAACCCTCCAGTGAACAGTTCGGGGCTCCCCGGACATCTCCTCCCCATCGCGACCAGGACTATGCAGCCTTCTAAAGAATGCTGGGGAGGGATGGGGCAAGAAAGGAAATGAGCTCTAAGCTCTGTCTTGGCTAACTGATGTCGCGTGGTGGGTAGGAGATGCGCATGGGATCTAGAGGGACCCTGCGGATGTGTGTGTAATTTCTTTTTTTTAACTTGACGCGGAAGTTAAGGAACTGGCCTCTTCAAGAGAGGGGTGGGGAGGGGACAATTTGGCAGAAGGGGACGAGTCCCCTTAGCATCCCCTCCCCCTCACTGACTCATGTTCATTCATAAGGGTGAAGTGAGGGAATCCTCGGTGCCACGTAGGGGCGGCCGCTTTTAGACATTTATGTCTGAGAATGCTCATTGAAATGCTGCTAAACGTTCAAATGAATATTTTGGCTAAAAAGGAGAAAACATTTTTTCTTTTTAAAACATATATAAGGAATGCCTGGCTAACTGCGCGTTAAGATACCACGAAGCGAGATTTATTCTTGCTGCTGAGTCAGGAAGCCAATAGGTGGCGCTCTAGACCCAGACAAATTGCTTCCACCTCTCAGGTTTTTGTAGAGTTCAGCTGTTTAAAAAAAGAATCTGCACACGGCTTTTCGGTGGGTCGACTGTCAGCCTTTAACTTTTCGCGAGCACGACTGCCAACCGAGCTGGAAATAATGGTAGCAAAGTTAAGGCCAGATGATGGGAACAATGAGCCAGTCTCACCTCTTGTTTTCACTGACGTAGAAGAGGGTTAGAATGTCAAACGGTTGTTAATTAGGAAGAAAGAAATGGCTAGAGCCCTTAGATCCCCAGGGCAGTGCCAAAATTTTAATCTTGGCTTCATGAAAAAGGAGCTCCTGGCAATTTGGCACGCCTGCTCATCAGACATTTAAAATGTAATTTACACTCAAGCTGAGGAAAGTTGCCCTGATACATTGTGCCAATAATTTGGAAAGACATGGTTGGAGATTGTCAGTTTCTTTTCTTAAAGAGGGCTCCATCTTTGGCTCATTTTTGGATTCCCAAGCAGGACAGTCCCCCAGCGCTCTACATTTTTCATGTGGTCTAGCCCATTGCCTTACAATAATTTATGTACTTCAAAGTCAATTCTCTTTTTATGTTTGGCCACTGGCAGCTTCCCAGTTCAGTTCATTGCTCGTAGCTTTTGTCTCTGGATTGGACCTTAGACTATTTTAGGAGATTCCATTCTACAGACATGCGTTAAGCACCTACTGTGTGCTGGGAAACCACAAAGGTGAATAAGACTCTTTGTCTTTAAGGAATTAATAATCTAGTTGCAGGAAAAATCAGAACAGAATATATTCTCTTATGAAGCACATATACCTGTAATCTTCCAGGATAAATAAAGAGTTAACTGCAAATATTAATTATTATTGAGAATTTTTATTTGAAAACATCTTGAAAAACAGACAAGAGTGTTTTGACTCTTCTATTGTGCTGTCTCTTTTTATTATGTATTTTAAAGTTGTTTTCTCCCATCTTGGGTAAAGGATTTATCAGATGTGAAAACAACACAGCTAGCAGGAGGGTCAGGTTTCAGCTGGGTCGTACATATTTCTGTATAATCCATTTCAGACCTTAAAGAGCTGCATATTTGTAGGCAGAACAAAATGAAGAAAAAAGAGAGAAAAAGGTTTATTATACTTTTCCAAATTGCCCTGAGACCACTAAAGTACAGCTACCTAAAGAGTTCAGCAGCTAGGAAAAAGCAGCCAAATAAAATCCCAGCTGGAAGAGACATTTAGTTGAGTCAGGGATTAAATGACCTCTGAATTAGCCATCACCCATGCAGGATGAAGTCATGTGGGGGCTGGTAAGGCCTTCACCCGGCATGCTAAGTAGGACCAGTCTCCAGGAAAACAGGACCCTCTTTAAACTTGAACTCGCTCCTAGTGCCGTGATTAAACTTCTGTAGATGATCTTCTCTTCCACGGCTCCACAATACGTCCATTGTGTGCTGGGCTAGGCCCTGTCGTTGTTAAGGCAGATATGGTCGGGTTCTGGACTGGGTCCAGGCTCCAGTTCTAACCTGGTTCCGGGCCTGCCCAGACCCGGTTCTGATGCGATCACTGCTTCTTCCGCAGATCCCTTCATGCGGCTGTGAGCTCAGAGGCCGAGCATGCGGACCAGGCTTCCCCCAGCGCTCGCCGCCCTGGGCGCGGCCCTGCTCCTGTCTTCCATTGAGGCAGAAGGTAAAAGCCTTTTCCTTCCCCCTGCCGGAGTGACAATGCAGGATTTGAGAAAGGAAAAAACCAAATCTTTCTTGCGTCTATGGCTTGCTCTGTTTTCCCTGCGCTTTGTGCTTTCTCTGGTGGTTTCTCTCCTCCAGAGAAACACTCCCTTCTCCTGAGGTCGGTCCGTTTCCCAGCTCTCGGGTCCAGCTCTTTCGTGTTCTGCTTAATCCATTCCGTACAGTGCTGTGTGGTCTCCTTCAGTTTGTCTCTGCGGTGTGCTGTCCACACTGCCCCCTACACTGCCGCCTTCCGAGAGGACCAGCCGCCCGGGAGGGTGCGACGGCTGTGGCCAGCTCTACCAACGGGACACTTCAGGTGGTACCCAGGAGCCCTGCAGCGCAGGCGCGCTTGCTCGCTTGCTTCGCTGTAACCACCTGTCTCTGGGTCTGCGACCTCGGTGACAGCACGAAATAAAAGACTCCAACAGTGCTGGCTCTGCGCGTTTGTGTATTTTGTGGGGAACTCAGTCGGCTACGCGGGTGGTGCAGGCAAATAAATGAGCCAGCAGATAAACCTCCTTTAGGGGCGGGGAACCTGCCGCCTTGGGGCCACATGTGGCCTTCTGGATCCTTGACTGGGTCCTTCTGACTGAATCCAAATTTTACAGAACAAATCCTTTTATTAAAGGGGGTGCAGCAGAGAAAGATGAAGCTTTTCTTGCCTCTTTTGCTCCTTAAAAAAGAACAATCTTGAAATCAGAAGGTCTCAGGTTCCCCTCCCCCACGCCCCGGGGAGATCCGAGACCCCGGGGTGTTCGCGTGTCCCAGGGTTGCTGCTGTCCCTGCCTGGTTCGCGGTGCTTCAGGCGCGTGGCCCAGACGAGCCCAGCTCAGACAGGTTGGGTCTGGGCCAAGATTTTCAGCCCGGGAAGCTAGAGCACGCCAGAGGAGTTGGGCATCACTTCCAGCGTCCTCCCCTGGCTCCCTCCTGCCTCCCTCCCTCCAGGACAGCCCCGCACGTCTGACCTTCCCGCCCAGGAGGTCAGGGGCTCAGAGATGATCTGTAAAACGACTCGGTGTGGCTCCGCCGTCTTGAAAATGAAGAGCTTTTGTTAGTTTTCCAACCTAGTTTTTGTTGTGTGCACTTGATACCTTAATTTCTCAATATTCACTAAACAATCCATTTCTATGTATTAATTCCATGAGTGCTTCTGTGTTTCCTCAATTATCATTGGAGACCTGACAAACTAGTTTTATTATTCTGCAAGATAAATGGGGTAATGTCATAAAAGACATCTTACAATTTTTTTTTTTTTTTTTAGTAAAGAAATACCTCCAATGAAGTTCAGGGAGAAAAGAAATACTTCTGCATGTGACACTTGTGGAAGTTCCAGGGTGGGTTGTCCTTTTTTTAGTGGTGGGAAAAGTAGGACTATTTCATGACAACACTGAGATTTACAAAGTTTCTACAGGGTTTGATTTTCTACTTCAAGACTGCACAAAAACTTAGGGAAAGCCGTGTTTCCAAAACGTATGGCATGCTTAGAAAAGTGACAAGACACTCGCTGGCTCTTCTTACTTGATTAATATGTTATGAATGTCGAGGCTCTTCAGATTGGCCCCTGTGAAGTAATATTCAGATGAGGTTGGCTTTAATGTTCGTTTCTATGTCGTTGTTAGGAAGGAATTTTATTTGAGGAACACTTGGAAGCTCTACTGAAGATATTTTTAGATAATTCACTGAAGTGGCCCATTATGGCTCATTAAGAAAATAGTTATTTGAAAATCAGAATGTTTGAGAATTCTGGGGAAAAGAATTAGGTTGGAAATGATGTAAATGGAAAAAAATCAATTCCGAATTAGATAATGGCTGGTTAGCAAAGTGTAGTTAAAAAGAATATTTTACTATCTACATTTCTGATTATCAGATTTCTTATGTTTTACCTTTTTAATTTGTGTTGATTTCCATATGGTACTTTTGCTTTCTTAAGCTGTGTGTTTTTTTGTCTCCCATCCCCTTATGTCAGTATTTAATAATTATATTTTAATAGTATTCATTTTTTGGCCTTATACTCTATTTTGGGAATGTCAAATAGAAATATAATTTGAGCCACCAATGCAAGCCATATATGTGACTTAAAATTTTTCTGGTAGCCACATTAAAAGAAGGAAAAGAAACAGGGGAAATTAATTTTAATACTGTATTTTATTATCATATCAACATGTAATTAATACAAGAATTGGTGGTGAGGTATTTTACATTTTCTGTACAGAGTGTTTGACATTGTTTTTTATAATTGCAGCACATTTTATTTTAGACTGGCCACATTTCAAGTGCTTGATAGCCACATGGCTGGCTGCTCCTGTGTTGGACAGCACAGCCCTGGTGTTAACTACCAACTAAGTGGCCTCAGGAGCCTTTGAAGGCTAACAAAATTTGTGGCCAAAGCCTTTCTGGGGACAATGGGATGGAAACAAAATTTCTTTGAAATATTTCTGTTGGGAGCAATTCAAAATTTTAGCTTGCAACCCTGTTTGGTACTATGCCATTTTGATCTTAGTCCTAAAGTAGCCGTAGTTACTCTTTTTTTCCCTTTTGTGACTCATACTTACATTCTTACATTCATACTATTTTCTCACCATTTTCTATTTACTTAATTTTTTATATGTTGGAAACCCAATACTTTTTTTGTGTGTGTGTTAGTTAAAAGGTTTTGGCATTCACTTTTTGCATTTCTTCTTTTTTATAGTGGTACCACTTTTGTCCTGTTGTTTTTCTTCTGCCTACTTGTCTAAACTATGGTATCTTGTCCTATAGAAGTAAGGGCGAAAATAATTTTGTTTTTTGCCTTCAGTATTTTTAGCTTTTAGCCACACCATAGGCTTTATCAACCTTATAAGTTGGCCATACATTCTAGGCCAATGCTCTGTATGGCCTTTAATGTATCAATTATTTTTGGTTCATGTAGCATACAGTGTGTTAATTATCCTTTAGAAAATGTAACACTTTGCATTTAAAGGTTAATGGCCAGTATTCCCTGAGAATTTGGACATCTTTCTAATTAATCTAGAATTTGAGATGAACACAAATTTTGTGAAAAACAGAGTTTTAATTTGGTAAATCTGATTTATAGTTTATACTATATCATGAACAATTAGATATTATCAGTTCATCAGTGAGTTCAAACTGTAAGCTTTGTCTTGTGTCTAGGTTAAGAGGCTAATTAATACATATGTCTATTAATCCTATAACAGATTTCAAACTAGAGAAGAACTTAGAGTGCATCGATTCTAATTCTTTCATTTTCCAAATGAGAAAATGAGGCCCAGAGAGGCTGAATAACTTGGTCAACTAATGCAGTTATTAGGGGTAAAATACAGACAAGACCCAAGTCTTCTAGTTTTTGTTTAGTGCTGGTTTGGGCAAACCATGCTTCCTTTTTGCGTGATAACTGGTTGACTCAGTGGGTTCAATGTGAGAACACATTTTGTAATGTGTACACAATAATCTGTTGCTTGTCTAAAATGTTAACTTTTCAACTAGTTATTTTTAGTATCTTGTAAACACAAATGAAAGGAATTTTTATATCATGGGGAAGATCATTTATACTAATTTTGCATGGAAAACATAAATTAATGCCTATCAAATATAATAAACTCATCATACTTTGTGTACTTCTAAAGGTTTCTATCACTAAGGTAGTATCCTTTCCAATGCTGTCATCACAAATATCAGGCTCAAGGTCTTACTGGTTTATCAAGATGATATTTTAGTAGTGTGTGCTCAGCTTTGCTTTGTCCATAACACATTATATACACTTACAAAAACTTATTAGACTATTCTCTTCTCAAGCATCCATCCTTCCATCCATCCATCCATCCATCCTTCCATTCATTTATCTCTGCCATGGTTGGTAAATTCTTGGACATACCCTCTTTTTGGGTGCATAATTTAAAAAAGTGTTTTTCTTCTTCTATATCGAGACAGACACTTTAGTTTTAAAATTATTTCAACAGGCGTGTAAAGCTAATACCAAATTCTATCTATGTCTGAACTGGAGATATCTGAATACCACATGTTTATTATTGATTAGGCATCATTTGTTCTAATAATGTTTTTTTCATAGAATAGAAGAAAAATATATATATTAACAGGCAAACATATATAAATATTGGTTTCTAAAGTTAATTTTTGATTACAATTTTCACATTCAATCTAGTATAGTAGAAAACTGTATGCTTTACAGTCAGACCATGGGATCACTGTCTATTAGCTGTGTTAACTTCTCTGAATTTCACTGACTCATCTGTAAAACAGGCACAATGAGGCTCACCATTGGGTTGTTATTAGGGAAAAAAAGAGACAATACATGAAATGACTAGCTCTCTGTTATAGAAGACACTCAGCAAATGTTAGCTGTTATTAACATTCCTAAAATGTCCTAAATCCTGCCAATTTATGTAACAAAAATCTCATCAGGCTTTCACAGCATAGTGCTTGATAACAAAAAATATTATTCATAGATATAGAATTAAACTACTAGAGTTATAAATACTTAAAATTTTAGTCACTTCACTGTTGGTATTCAGGTTTTATGACTATATGTCAGATTATTATTTATTTGTAGTTTTAGTTGTATTTCTCTTGGTTTAGCTTCTCATTCTATGCAACTAAGGCTCTTTGTGATTATAATCCATATGTAGTTAGTTCATATTTGAAATATTTCAGCATCAGCTTTGTTTTAGGAAACACTCTATGATGATGCAATGGTGGCTGTGAATTATTTTTATGTAAAAGAAAAAGTTTCCAAATTTATGATAATAAAATTACATTTTTGCATTGATTTATGTTGACATGGGTCACACACTCACACCTGATTTCTTATTACTTTTTTCATGAAACAAACAGGCAAATGTGTAACGAGAATGACAAGCCTGTAAAGTTGTACATGTGATAAAATTGGCAAGAAGAAAAGCGAGTGGGCTTTTTGTTGTACATGTGCCGGTCGGCCATTCTTTCTTCCTCTTGATTCCCGCATACTAGATCTGAGTTTCTATGAACACCTTAAAATCCTCTGAAATGTTAAAGACTTTTCCCCACAGTCGATTTTTCAGTTTATCTGGAATCCTGGTCATTTGGATATCAACAAGGGGGCTGCTGCCCTTCAGCAGTTTTAACCTAATGTCCGCTGCTTCAGGTCAATTTCCTTCCAAGGTTGGTGGTACTATTTTTCCATGTACTGATTTTTTTTTAAAGCATGCTCAGGCCGGTTGTGTCTGCCTTTGCATTAAATTTGTCCTGAGCCATTGCTATTGGAGCAATATTTTATAATGATATTCTTAATACCTGTTGTCCTATTAACATCTGTTGCATGCATGTTATACTAAGTGATGAGTACAGCTAAACCTCCAAATATGATTATAAACAGAAGAATGTTGAATAATTAAGCTTTGCATGTAGATTAATAGTCTAATCTCACTGCCTGTGTATGGATAGTAAGAACATAACATTCATTCCAGTACTTGTGTATCCATTAAAAATAAAAAAATCATCCCCTACAGTTGGAGACAGTAGTTCATTAAAGCAAATGTTTGCTTAATTTGTTTTATTTCCATTAAAAGTGCTATTAATATTACATAATCCTTAACCCCAGTTAAATTCTATGACTCATGTCTCCAAGGTACTACTGTATTTTGGTTGACCTTTGTAAAAACCTAAAAGGAGATTGTAATCTCTCAAAACATATGCAAAAATTCTGACTCACAAGGAATACTTCCGAACTAAAACATGTTAAGAAGAATATGGCTGAAAGTCATCTTACTTTGTTGACCTGCTTCAAAAGTAATCATTTTTAATGCATTGACCATGCACTGACAGTGAGTCAGTACAATGCTGCATGATGAGGCATGAACATTGTAGAGAGAATATCATTATAAAATATTTTGGAAACGTCTTTGTGTAATCACTATTGTACATGGAGGCTTTTGTTCATTGTGGGAAACTAAAAGCAAGTCAACATTTCATTGACCCATGCATGACGCTGTATGGTTTTGTATGTAAACTATTCCTTTCTGTACTTTTCAGTTATTCCTGTCATTGACTTCTCCGAGTTTTTATGCGCAGTCATGTCTTCAAATTGCTGATCCTTCTTCACTATTTTCTTTAAGTTCTGTAAATAAATGTCCATAAATAAACATTGATGTTGTCTTTTCATAATTAACCATTGCTTTGTAAAGGACCATACTGGCATTTTAATCCAAAATGCCATTTCTAGTATGGAGTATACCTGCTGCAAAGGAAATAACCATGTTGGTTTACACCTTGGAACATATGGCAAGTTGGTGTAAACAGGCAGAATAGTAGTTTTGTAAACATATGAATTTTACTGTTTATATACTTATAAATTATTAACATCCCTTATTATTTTTGAGTATTTGTCTATATATGAATATACATTTAAATGTATATTTCTTTGTGAGACATAACTGTTTCCCATGATTCTTCCTTTTCATTAAAATATATTTTTCATCTCTGATTTATCTTTGATAAATCTTTGAGATTTATCAAACAATAACAAGTCAAGACTGCAGAGAATGAGCCAAAGACATCATTGATTCTTTTCCATATCATTGAAAACAAGTATTATATCAATGTTCTAAATTAACTTCTATGATCGTAAGCAGGTTGTGATTTGGCATGCTTGTTCGAAATGCACTCAGCATGTATTGAAATTTCTTTAATTGTTATGTGAATTGTTTGCATATGTGGGTATTATATGTGATTTCATTGTACTTGTATGTACTTGTATCCAAATGTTTCTATTATGCTTGATTTTGCTGGCCATTCTTGAATGACCTAGCAACTCAAGAATCAAAAGTGTTTTGTGCTGTCTTCTATAATATGTATACTCTCTGATGTTTTGTCATATCTCGTCAGCTTTTAATTTTATTCTTATCCAACAAGATATATTTTATATTTGTTGGAAACAAATTTATGCAAAGACAATTTTAGTAAGCTTTGCTCAACACAATTCTTTATTAATTAAATTGATTGTTTTGTGACATTGGAAAATATAACTAATATCCACTCTCTCTTTTGCAGTTGACCCACCTTCAGACTTGAATTTTAAAATTATAGATGAAAATACTGTTCATATGTCATGGGCAAGACCAGTTGATCCAATTTTGGGTTACAGAATAACGGTGGACCCTACAACAGGTAAGATTCAAGATGTTGGGGTTTTAGGACAGAGACGGTATAAGCCAGTCTCTTCCCCTCCCCCCAGTTCATCATGAAAAAGCTGATATTTAGAAAGTCTAAGGGATTTGGTCAATGTCACCAGATATTTGGTGGATTCAGGTTTCAAATTTCCAGCCTAGTACCCACTGTTATATTTTAATGGTGTTGAGCTTTGTTTACATGGCTTCCTGTGCTAAGCTGTTGTTATTAAAAATAGACACTTTTTCTTAACCCGATCAGAATATTGTTAGTAATCTTTGATTTTATAAAATAGAATACTCATTTCTTGGCATTATTCTTGAATTTGTTAATCTTCTCAACATTTGAAGTATCAAGTTGTTCCACCTTACCCAGTGTCCTATGCATTTCAATGCTCAGAAATCATCTTTCTAGGATAATGGTGGGCAACCACGGTGAAAGACAAGAATTTACTTTGGCTAGGTGGATTCTGTGGATACTAGGCTGAGTGCTTGGAAAATAACCAAGTGTGAAGAATCAATCTCCATAGATTAACTTTCAGTTCTAAAATGGAATAGGAAAATAACCATTTCTACTAACATGGGCCAAGTGGTAGGAAGAAGTCTTAATTGGTTGACAGCAGAGATGGATGATGTCTACATAACTTATCACTAGAAATTTGTTTTCTTATCTTTTGGCCTTTAAAAATACCAGTGATTTTAAATACTGATTTATCAGGGAACTTTAAAAAAATATGGTCTGATAACTTAAAAAGGGATTGAGAATTTACTTTTTCCTCTTTTAATTTTGTATCCTTCAATATATTTGGAGTTAACTAATTCATTCATGCCAAAGCAGAAAAACAGTTCGAATAATATCCATCCTGTTTTCAGATGTTGGGAATTACTGACTCCCAACACTTTCAAAACTGGCACTGGGACCGACCCAACCCAGCAGAGCCCCAGTACCTTGATACTCTCTAGGGGTCTTGGTTGGTTTTGCACGTTCCACATTTAAACCAAGAGCATTTCTCAGGGTTCTGTTGCACGTGTTACCTTTCCTGATTACTTATGTTTTCATTAAAATTTAGTATAATTAAAAATAACAAAAGGCACTTACTCCCTAGGAACCACCATGTTTCCTGTTTGAATTGAGAATTAACAGAATCTAGAAGGCAGTATATAATTGTCAATATATAAGTAAACACTTAGTACACTGTACCTTGAGATATTTGCTACCTAGTTAAGTCAATTCAGAGGTCCGTGATTACCCATTAAGCCATGAACCCATTTAAGTATGGACAATGCATTGCTTTCATACAAATTGTTTCCCACTATGGGTTAATCTTAACCTATGGGGTTTGTTTCCCTTGAGTTTACTTTCATCCCTTATTTTGTTTTCTGCTCTCCTCCAATGTGTAATTTAAAGCTAAATTCTTTTCTGCTTTGTATCTCATTTATAAAAATTTTGTTATCTATCATTAGTCTTCAAAAACAATGAAAGATTTTTGGTTTGAAATTCTGGCATACCTTTAAATCTAGAAAAATCTCGTATCCAAAATTCAAAGTTTTCATTTTAGAAGATGGTAAATAACGTTTGAATGTCTTAGAAAAAAGTACATATTAAATTTTTCAGATTTTGAGTGTTTCTGAGAATTACAATGTATGGTGTTGTGTTATATGTGAAAAACGTTTTGTTACATTCATATTTTTTTCTTTCTGTATTTCCAGATGGGCCCACTAAAGAATTTACCCTTGCAGCTAGTACCACTGAAACTTTATTATCTGACCTTATACCTGAAATAGAGTATGTGGTGACAATAACTTCATATAATGAAGTAGAAGAAAGTGTACCAGTTATAGGCCAACTAACAAGTAAGCACACATATAAATTCAAATCCTTTTATACCTTTTATTTTGTGGAAGATTTTTCTAACTTCCGATTTAATCTATTATTATGCAGATTTAATTTATTTAACTATTCTTTCTGTGATCCTAGTTATTCGTGGATATGAATCATTCTTGATTTGTAACCCTGGTCTGTGGAAGCAGCAGAAATATTATGAATGAAACCTACTGAAAACATTTTTTTTTTTTTGAGACAGAGTCTCACTCTTTTTGCCTGGGGCGAGTGCCGTGGCGTCAGCCTAGCTCACAGCAACCTCAAACTCCTGGGCTCAAGCAATCCTACTATCTCAGCCTCCCGAGTAGCTGGGACTACAGGCATGCGCCACCATGCCCGGTTAATTTTTTCTATATATATATTTTTAGCTGTCCAATTAATTTCTTTCTATTTTTGGTAGAGACGGGGTCTCGCTCTTGCTCAGGCTGGTCTCGAACTCCTGAGCTCAGAACGATCCGGCCTCCTCGGCCTCCCAGAGTGCTAGGATTACAGGCGTGAGCCACCGCGCCCGGCATACTGAAAACATTAAACTTTGCTGGACAACAATGTTAATGTCTTTCTTAAATATCTTGAAAATGTTACTAAAATATGTATTATTCGCGAGGGAATGCTTATTTAGCAGTATTCTCTGACCAGCTAGCTGCACATGGAACATACATTTGAAAGACAATGGCAAAAGACAATATATTTATTCTTTTTAAAAGAAAATATTTGGGTTCATTTCCCTTTCTAATACTTAAGTTTTGATTCAGTTCAAACAGGTGTTTCAACAAAGCCAGGGGAGAAGAAACCTGGAAAAACAGAGATGCAAAGTGAGTGTTTCCCTTAATATTTTTGCTTGGATTTGTAGAATTCATAAATGTAGGATACAGTAGATTTTCCAGTTATGTAAATAGATTGATCTTATTCCTATATTAATTTCTGTAATCTTTATCTAGAAGTAGCACAGACAATACGAGTAATGTATAAGCAAGCAGTTACAATACCTAAGTTCTGACTTTTTGGCCAATTTTTGATTCTATTTACTAAACATTCTTTTTAATGGAAGTGTTTTGAATTTGTGCGTGTCCAAATTTTCCTGCAGAATTTTGGCAGTAGGTGAAAAACAAAGCTCATCACTGGACTCAACTCATTTCTCAAAGACAAACTGATATAAATAGATAGTACTCAGAACTATATGAGAAATACAATGCTGGAGCACGAGAGAGACGCCCTCAGTTAGTGTTCAAAGCAATTCAATTCCCACAAAAATACTTTTCTAAGTCTATATGTATGTTATGCTCATCTCCAGGATATTTACAATGGTTTTAGTTGATGGAAGTTGTAACCTTTCCAGTCTCTGTAAGACATTTCTGATAAATTGGTGCATTTGTAATCAGATGAAAGCAATTTTATTTAGTCTAGGACAGGTTTTGCAGTTATTGGCCTTCTTTTGTCTTATACTACTTTGTCTGACTTACTGGGATGGACCCTTGTGGAGTATCTTGGACTGCTGATATTGCCACTTTGTAAAAGTTGGATTTATGACCCAGAATGACAATAAAAAGATTATAAATACAAAGACCTCTCTATCTGGAAATTTTCCCTCCAGATCACTGTTTATTATTCTTTCAGATGTCTAATAATCTGAAATGAAGTTTATAGTATGCAGTTACAATACTAATATTTCCCCCAAACCATCAATATTTATTCTAAATCAAAGCATTATGCCAAATATTGACTTTTTTAAATAGACTTAAATTGATCTATTAAATGATGTGCAAAAATTACTTAAGAATGCAGCTTGTATTTGGCTTGCAAAATTTTCCAGGACCCTTTTCTCCTCTTCCTAGCCAAATACTTCTTTTATTATCTACCAGCTGACTGCAGGGACAAAAACACCTTCAGAAAATTCACTTAGCCTTGCCTTGCAAATATGAATTTTCATGAAAATCAACCTGACTACCACCACAGAGAAGGAAAGATAATATCATCAGTTACAAAAACTGGTCATTGTATTTTAGTAATTTAAGGATACCATGTAGAATTTTTTTTTTCTTTTTTTTTTTTTTGAGACAGAGTCTCACTCTGTTGCCTGGGCTAGAGTGCCATGGCGTCAGCCTAGCTCACACCAATGTCAAACGTCTGGGCTCAAGCAACCCTCCTGCCTCAGCCTCCCGAGTAGTTGGGACTACAGGCATGTGCCACCATGCCCGGCTAATTTTTTCTATACATTTTTAGTTGTCCAGCTAATTTCTTTCTATTTTTTTTAGTAGAGACAGGGTCTCACTCTTGCTCAGGCTGGTCTCGAACTCCTAAGCTCAAATGATCTGCCCGCCTGGGCCTCCTAGAGTGCTAGGATTACAGGCTTGAGCCACCGTGCCGGGCCACTTAGAATTTTTACTTTTGAATTGAAATGATTGTTTACCTTCTTTGTTTAGTAAAACTAGGTTTTAGTTGTCAAATTTAAATACATTGATAATTAGGATATGATATTTTGGCTATTTTGCATCATTTTATCCTTGTTTTTACTTCTGTCAAACTCCATTAATCCTCTAGACAAACCCTATTGCAAACTGACAATTATATTGAAAAATGCAAGAGAATATTGAAAAATTTGCTCTTTTCTGCAATTCAACTGCACTTGCTTGAGTGGTATTTATTTTTTGATAAATACCAAGGAATGAAAATACTTTGCTTGCATTTCTTTTGCATGTCTCACAGATGTTTTATATAATTTTTACTTGGAAAGAAGAGTGAAGATATAGTTTATAAGAATAGATAGGTTGATAGAACAAATACTTGCATATATGCCTCTAGAGAACAGGTCATTTATATTTTTATCTCTTCTTGCAAATGTCTTATACAGCAATTTAAAGACATCTAGTTCCATAAATGCATTTTGATGAAGGCACTGAAAATGTGTGCTAAAAAAATTATATATTCTTTTGTGCACAAGCATGAAGAACAATGGGTGAATACGTTCTAATGAACAGAATGATTTAAGGAACCAGCAGTTTTGCAATGTTAGCTTGTATTTCTTGATGATAGATTGATTTAATACAGTATCATTTAAAAATATATCAAATGTATTTCAGAATGCTCTGTCAGTGCCTGGACTGATTTGGTTTTTCTTGTGGATGGCTCCTGGAGTGTGGGAAGAAATAATTTCAAATACATTTTAGACTTTATTGCTGCTCTTGTGTCTGCATTCGACATTGGGGAAGAGAAGACAAGGGTTGGAGTTGTTCAATACAGCTCTGATACCAGGACTGAATTTAACTTAAATCAGTACTACCAAAGGGATGAGCTTCTTGCTGCAATTAAAAAAATCCCATACAAAGGTGGAAACACAATGACAGGTATGTTTTACAGATTTTGTTATTGTTTAAAATAAATGACATGTCTGTTTTGGAAAGAAATTACACATGGCACAGTTATCATATATTAAATAATTTTGAAATTAATCATGTACCTTTTGACTTTGGCAAAATTGTGTAATACAAAGTGAATGAGCATGTTTCTTTTTCCCTTTAGGGGATGCCATTGATTACTTAGTTAAAAATACTTTCACGGATTCTGCTGGAGCAAGAGTTGGCTTTCCTAAAGTGGCAATTATTATTACGGATGGCAAATCCCAGGACGAAGTGGAAATTCCAGCAAGAGAGCTTCGTAATGTTGGGGTTGAAGTTTTCTCTTTGGGTAGGTTAAGTTTGGTTAATTATTTTCTTTTTACAACTGCTTTATTACACTTAATGCTTAGGAAGATGAAAGATCGATTCCTCAGGGCAGGATGATGTTAGAAGTGTTTACTGCATTTTATAGTGTCGTTTACGCCAAATTGTCTTTAAGTAAAAATTTTGCTTATCTAGTTCCTTCATATAAATCCATTAGCATATACATTAAGCAAGGTGGTATTCACATTCTTTGCCAGCTCTCTACTTTTCAAAGAATGCTGGGCCAATGATTCTAATAAAGATACTTCTTGTATTATCATTAAGTGTTTTTTATGTGTTTCCTATATTATGTAATACTCGAAGAATTCAGAGGGCTCCAGCTTATTCAGGACTCTGGAAGAAAAAAGTATTATCTTTACAGATGGCAGAGACATACCATGGCATGGTTGGGATGAAAGCCCACTCTGTTTCACTAACCATTTGTTTTCCTCTTTGGCTGGCCACTTTATATGAAATTATAAAATGCTTTTGTCATCTGAACAGTTGCACATTCGTTATGAAGCAAAGCAACTCTGGCTTATGACTTAATAAGGATTTGAAAAAGTCTTCAGCTGTGAAAGACTCACAAAGCAAAGAACTCTAAGTCAGCCGGCACATTTCCCGTTTCAATACATCCTTGTCCTTTTGTTTTTAAGGGATTAAAGCTGCCGATGCAAAAGAACTCAAACAAATTGCCTCCACACCTTCACTGAGCCATGTTTTCAACGTGGCCAACTTTGATGCAATTGTGGATATTCAGAATGAGATCATTTCCCAGGTGTGCTCGGGTGTTGATGAACAACTCGGTGAATTGGTTAGTGGAGAAGAAAGTGAGTAGACTGTTGAGTGTTCCCCGTGTGTTAGCCTTTTTCATGATTGGATAGCATTTATAGCTTTACAGGTATCCTAGAAGTAGACATATTTATTTAAATATATCCTTCAGTGATTCTCCAACTGCACATTCCATTTGCATTGTTTTTCAGTAACTCAGCTTATCGATACCATTTGTGTGGTTCCCCCCAACCCCTGCTGAGTGGAACATTCAATAAAATATTTATATCATTGTAAAGCTCTTTAAAATTTTTTGGGACAAGTTTTGATTTGCCCTTTTCTTTAAGACCATCTGTGCACGTTGAATAGACATTCAACGTGCACAGATGTATATATCATGCTATTCTGGTACTTAACTTTAATTATCTTACACTCTGACTTAACATTGGTGGACTGGAGAGACATTTATTTTATTTAGCATTCTACAACTGAAAATAACAACAACACTGTTTCTAGTAACTGGATAAGGACAAGAGTTTTCTATCATTATACTTTGCATAATAGTTCAAAGCTTCTAAGTATATTTCAAAGATCAGTCAATTTGATCCTCCCATGTCTAGAAAAATTTCCCATTTCTATTAGTTATTTTCTAAATAAAAAAAGACATTTCAAAAGATGTTTCATAAGCATCCTTTTAACATTAAAAGTCACAATTCAAAGGCTTTATATCCTTCCATAATTGTTCTCCTCTCAGCCTGAGAATCGACAATTGATTAAACATAAATTCTAAATAGCTATGTCCCCAGTCATAGAAACCCTTTAATCTCCAAGCCTTGAGTAGTTTGTCAATGTCCGTTGGCCGTAATTCTGTCTCAGAACTTCTCATTACTTTGTGGGCTCTGAATCTTTTTCTTTGTTTCACAGCCTACTGTCTGACTTTTTTGCTCTGTGTTATTATAAAATCCTCCTCCACTTTTCTCTGATTACCTCTCTTTACTCGATCTTTTGAACATTCTAGCTCTTCACTGAGGTGCAGTTGCCTGCATGCAAGTGTAGGCCGAACTGTTGTTCTGCTACTCTTGGACTCTCCCTGTGCAGGGAGCTGAGGCCACCTCACAGGGGTTCACACACTTCCTCAGGGCCTTTTCTCTGAGTCTTCTGTTCCCTGCGCTGCCTCTGTGTCACTCAAGGGGTTTGGCCAAACTTCCAGTTGGTGCATCTGTGGCTTCCCTCCAACTGCTTCTTACTGAAACATCATTTTTTATGCACTATATCTGATTGCCTTTTTGAGGAGATGATGTGTAAACTTGTGCCTGTTTTTACACCCACTTCTTGTGGGCAGATTTATAAAAAATTAGAACTATATCTTCTGGGAGTTGGTTCCACTGACAAATCTAGAATTTTGAATATTTGTCTACAATATCTTAAAACAGTTTATGTTAACTGTTAAATGCATGACTATGTTCTACATTGAGTAAGAATAAAAATTTTTTTTTTTTTTTGAGATAAGGTCCCACTCTGTCACTCAGGCTGGAGTACAGTGGCCTGATCATAGCTCACAGTAACCTCCTGGGCACTCCTGGGCTGAAGTGATCCTTTCACCTTAGCCTCCCGAGTAGCTGGGGCAAGAGACATGCATCACTGTGCCTGGCCAATTTTTAAAATTAAAAAATTTTTTTTATAAAGATAGTGTCTTGCTATGTTGCCCAGGCTAGTCTTGATCTCCTGGGCTCAAACAATCCTCCTGCCTCAGCCTCCCAAAGTTCTGGGATTATAGGGATTAGCCACTGTGTCCAGCCTCAAAATTTTTCAGATGATTGATATTTATGTGTCAATACACATGTTATAAACTATTGTTTCAGCTATGTTTGGTGGCACTATGAACATAGTTGAACTTTTTTTTCTTACCCTGAAGAAGTGAAAATAAAATTTGCTCAAAATTATAAGAACACATTATTTAAGAACTCCTAAATGCTCTCTCTTTCTTGGCATATTATAAAGTATACTTTAAAGATTATAGTTGTACTCCTATGACGTTAAAAGAGAAAAACTTTCTAGAGAACTGAGTAAATAATTAATTTAATAAATATTTGAGTGCCTATTTTAGTGCCTGAGAATAAAGACAATGAGTGAAATACCAAAAACCAGAATGGAAATTCTGGGTTCAGAGAAGAATTAGGCATGAGGTGTCCTATCATTGATTTCTTCCAAAGACTTTCTTATTCCGTAAACTTCTCAACAATCCGACTAGAAATCAAGCTTTGAGTCATTTTTGGTTTGAAAGGGACAGGTGGAATTGAGGAGAGAGGAGGGTGTCAGGCAACTTTTGTTGATGTATTCATAGTTAATTCGAATACGGAGAATTGAAGGTCCAAACCTGTAGACCAGATTACTAAGGTTGCTTCTCACTGTAATTAATCAGTCTGCTTGTTACTTTTTAGTTGTCGAACCTCCTTCAGATTTGATTGCCACAGAAGTCTCATCAAAATACATTAAGCTAAACTGGAATCCATCTCCTAGCCCAGTGACTGGCTATAAAGTCGTCCTCACACCGATGACTGCTGGAAGACGACAGCACGCTCTGAGTGTGGGACCGCAGACAAACATGCTCAGTGTCCGCGACCTCTCAGCAGACACAGAATACCAGATTAGTGTTTATGCCATGAAGGGGCTGACGTCCAGTGAACCTGTTTCAGTAATGGAGAAGACTCAGCCAATGAAAGTTCAAGTGGGTGAGTTGATGAGCGCATCTCCATGTTTGAAATATGTGAAAGTCCATTTGATAGAATGCCTTACTGGTTTGGACTTAGTTTTGAACAAAATATATGCAGTGGCTTTGTTTTAGAGAAGCACGCTTACTGGGAAAGCTGGATAACTGTATTTTAATGATTAATTCGTATGTGTTGAATTTTAATGGACTTTCTTTCTCTTCACAGAATGCTCACGTGGTGTGGATATAAAAGCTGATATAGTGTTTTTGGTTGATGGTTCCTATAGCATTGGGATTGCAAACTTTGTTAAAGTTAGAGCCTTTCTGGAAGTTCTTGTAAAAAGTTTTGAGATTTCGCCAAATAGGGTACAGATAAGTCTTGTCCAATACAGCCGCGATCCTCATACTGAGTTCAGTTTGAAAAAATTCAACAAAGTTGAAGATATAATTGAAGCAATAAACACCTTCCCCTACAGAGGAGGATCTACAAACACTGGCAAAGCAATGACTTACGTCAGAGAGAAAATATTTGTGCCTAGCAAGGGTTCAAGAAGCAATGTACCAAAGGTCATGATTCTTATCACTGATGGGAAATCATCAGATGCTTTCAGAGATCCTGCTATAAAACTAAGGAATTCAGATGTTGAAATCTTCGCAGTTGGTGTGAAGGATGCTGTTCGCTCAGAATTAGAAGCTATTGCCTCTCCTCCTGCTGAGACCCATGTGTTCACAGTGGAAGATTTCGATGCTTTTCAGAGGATATCTTTTGAACTCACACAGTCTATCTGCCTTAGAATCGAGCAAGAATTGGCAGCTATAAAGAAAAAAGGTTAGTAGACTTTGTAGAGTAAAAGTTATTTCTTCATGAACAATGCATTTTTTGCTCTACAATTGTGGATAATATGCTTCTTCAATTCTTTTTATAGACAGGAGAAAGTGTAATAACTTTCCTATGTTATTGAAAGCTATTGAACTTAGTTAATTTAGCTCTGATATATGACTTTCTCCTGGTTATGAATCATATTTTTGTTGGTGAAAAAATAGTTTACCTGTAAGAGTTATGAAATGTTTCTGCTCCTAGATGCTTAAGCAGATCTAGGAATGAGCTTAATAAATCTATTTGTCATATCCAATTAAAAAACCACTTATTGAGTGTTTACTGTGTGCCAGATGCTAGGAGCTAGGGCCTTTTAATCAAAGGTGGCTAGAATATAGACCTGGACCTTTGAATTCTTTTTATGCATTCCCTTTCCTCGATCATTTTTGGGCATCCTTTCTCACATCTGGAATTCTCTATCCTCTTTTCTTCATTTTTCTAAAATCTAATTTTTCAATGTTCAGTTAAGTTGCATTCTTTTCATCAAGCCTTTCTTAGCTGTTCTAGCACTATAACCCTATCACTTTCACTCACTTGGCGTTCATATGTACTGCTTTTGTGTGTGTGTGTGTGTGTGTGTGTGTGATAATAACCTTGCATTCTCTTGTTTTCCAATCTGTTTGTATGTCCCATGAGGACATGCAGTATGTGTTAAATATTATCTTTTTCTATGATTTAGTTTAATAAATATTTTTTCTTTAGGAAAAATTCCTTAATTATTACTTTGAAATGTCTGTCTACCTACCACCAAAGGTTAATATCCACATATCAGGGATGAAGGGGAAATTTTGATGGTTTCTTTTCAGTCTGCTACTGTTTAAATATTCTAGTTGGAGGCAGGTCTATTCTGTTACTGCTTTGTCTTAAGAATCTCAAAATTCAAAATCAATTTTAATTAGTCATTTAAATAGTATAACTTAGTATTATGGAAGACAAGGCAAATAATAAGGACTTCTTTGTTCGGCTGTAAGTGGGAGGCCTTCTGTCCATGGTCAAGTGTGGAAGATGTACTGAGGACATTGGTCTCAATGACTAACATTCTCCCAAATGAATATAAGCCATTCCAGCAACATGTAGTCATTAGGTTCACTTTTGTTTTATAGAATTAAACATTTTAAACTATGTCTTTTTTTTTAAATAGCTTATGTGCCTCCAAAGAATCTTAGTTTTTCCGAGGTGACTTCTTACAGTATCAAAGCCGACTGGTCTCCAGCTGGAGAAAATGTTTTTTCATATCACATCACCTACAAGGAAGCTGCTGGGGAAGACGAGGTCACGGTGGTGGAGCCGGCATCGAGCACTAGTGTTGTTCTCAACAACCTTAAGCCAGAGACCCTGTACTTGGTCAACGTGACTGCAGAGTATGAGGATGGCTTCAGCATTCCCTTAGCTGGAGAGGAGACCACTGCAGAAGGTGCGTTGGGGTTTCTGCTGCTGTTTTTCAAAAGCTAGTAATTTGTTACAGAACAGAGCTACAGTTTGTAATAACCATCTGCTTTATAGTTCAGAGCTGTGAATGCCTTTGTAAGATTTGGCACCTTTAAAATACAGCTTTTCATAAATCTTTGTAAAAAAGAGAAAAAACTTTTAAGTAAAAAAGCCCTAGATTTGTTTTGATAAATTTGATGTTAAGAGACATAGAGAACTGCTAATAATTATGGAATTAACTTTTGAAATACTGCATATCCATCTTTTTCTGAACCACACTTCAGGAATGTTATGTCTTAAATATTTCTGAAACTGCCTTACTGCACTTGTGGAGCTGATGGCAAATGTATATTACCAAGTTTTTTCCCCTTAAAACTGTGGTAAAATACACATAAGATAAAATTTACCATTTTAACCATTTTTAAGTGTACATTTCAGTGGCATCAAGTACCTTCACCTTGTGCTACCATCACTCCCATCCGTCTCCAGAACTTGCCAAACTGAAACTGTACCATCGAACAATAACTCCCCATTCCTCATTCCCTCTGCCCCTGGAAGTCACCATTCCACTTTCTGTCTCCGTGAATTTGATTACTCTAAGTACCTCATATGAATGGAATCATAAGGATCTGTCCTTTTTTGACTGGCTTATTTCACTTAGTATAATGTCCTTAAGACTTATTCATGTAGCACATGTCAGAATTTCCTTTCTTCTTAAGGTTGAATGATATTCCACTGTGTGTATGTTACATTTTGTTTACTCATCTATCGATAAACATTTGCATTGCTTCCACCCTTTAGCTATTGTGCATAATGCTTCTATGAACATGGGTGTACAAATTTTACCAAATGTTTTAAGCAGTATTTGTTTATATGTGTCTTCTTACTGGATAGCATCAAATATTTTCAGAGATAATTCACTGCGTTTGACATTTAAAGGGCATCAATTTAACCTGGTTCACAGAAGACTAAAACAAGGCAATTACTCTTTGATGTAAGCATAGTGAATATTACAAGACATGTCAATTGTTCTTCCCCATCTTGACTGAGGATAAGAGGGAAAAAGGCTCAAAGAGTGAAAAATTTATGACTGTTACAAAGAATTACTTGCTAATAAGGATAGCTCACATTGCCATGCCTTACTGACAAGAACCAGAGAATCTTTTTTTCTCTGAAATGTTTTTCAAATAAGATTGATATTTTTCTTTTGTGCATGGTTTAGGTATATTTCTGCCTGAGGGCCAGCAAATAAATGAAATGACCTAAGGTGTCCTTTCGTCTTATGATTTTTTGTGACCCTGTAAGCCAGAAGTTCACAATTAGATGTTTCTGATTTTCTGACGATCTCCTGTAATGCCCACACTGCTGCTTGATGAGCCTGACCCTTTTTCTTCAGCCCTTTGGGATGGAGATAGGAACGAAGTCTGTCTCAAGAGAAAACTTGTGTAAAGGGTTTTTGAGTAGTGGCCAATACATGACATATACACTCTAGTTTTTGGCCATTGGGCTTCTACAGTAGAATTTGGTAAATATCTTTTCAGTTCTGTCATCTGTGGTGGAATCTGGGATATAAACTTTCTTTAGTCAATAAGGAAGTTTCTGATTCAATACTTTCATTAAACTAACAATTATTGAGCTCCTGCTGTGCATCAGGTGCCATGCTAAATGTTTGCCAGGAATTATCTCATTGAACCACTTCTGTACTCCTGTAAATAGTCAAGTTTTACTGCTAGGTAATCTCAGGCTCAAAAGTACATATCTATTAAGTTTCGGAGACAGTATTCAAGCCCATCAGTCTATCTGCCTCATTTGTTCTGACTAGTTTAGTCTTTTTCTTTGCCATACAAAATGAATCATGGGCGTAAGTTGGCCAGCTACCTTTTTTTTTTTTCTTTTCTGGAGAGATGCATTTCCTTTCTTTCTCCCTGGGGTGATCTATTTATGTGTTGAATCCGTAAGTAAACTTCTCATTGTCTGTGGGGTACATGCAGCATGTTGCACTAGAGTGTCAACCCAGGGAACTGAGAAGACAATGACCTTCAGTTCACCTTCCCTGAATGTTCTCTATCTGGACAGTTTGCCCCTTTGAAATAGGTCATTCAAACATGTTTAATAAACACAAAGCCAAATAATGTTCTCATTTGGGCTTAATGAAAATTTTATTTAAAACTGTGAGCCTATGGTTGTTACCCGCACTGCAATTCAACTTCAAGATTTGGATCTAACTAGCACTCGCTGGGAGCATATCATGTGCTTTCTCTGTCCTGTGTATGGTCCAATTATTCTCTAAGTGAAATGACTGTACAAATAAAAAATTAGTGTGGGATGGCCTGCATAAATGGCCTGGTGGGTAAATATGGTAGACCCGGGTGTTAGACATTATTTTCTTACTTTTCTGAGAAAATATAGTGAGAGTGAAAGTCTTAGTTACTTATATTCAAAGAAATGAATTATTTTTATTCTCTAATTTTATAGCCATGTAAATATACCATTTAATAGAATATCCATGATTTTAAAAGTTTGCTATTATATACATTTTTAATTAAAAAATTAATAGTACTTAGCATCTTTTTGGTTATTGTAGAATATGTATTTACTGTGTCAGAATCTAGTTAATCTCTGGCTAAATGAATGCAATGACTTGCATGTTTGTCCAAAAACTGCTCATGGATTTGTTTAGACAAA
>RJWJ010021922.1:0-27358 GCA_004363605.1 Indri indri | reverse complement strand
GGCATCCACGCTTTTGTTTCCTCTGTGTCCGCCTGGCCTGTGCCAGCCCAGCTGGTCAGCTCAAGGCTGTCCTGAGTGTCCCACGGCCCACCCCCAGCCCGCCAGTGACAGCCCAGTCCATAGCATGGGGGGAGGCCAGAGGTGAGGGGTCTGCCCCCCAGGAGCTTTAGGTCCAGGAGACCCAGTGGTTGAGGATGGGCCCCCGGAGGCCAGCACCGGACAGAGGCTTCCTGCAGGAGGGGGTGCTCATTCAGAGGGGGAGGGGGGCCCCTGAGCTGCACAGGATTGGGGGGGACGGGGAGGAGGGTCAGGACCAGGTCTGGCGGGGGGGGAGGGGCTGGAGGAAGGGCAGCTGGGGGTCCCTGCTGGCCCCACTCCTGGGTCCCTGCTGCGGGAGGCAGGGAGGGAGAGCACGAGGAGGGCACCCTGCCCACTCCGCTGTGGAGCCTGCTCTGCTCTCGCTGCCGCAGGAGCAGCGGTTGCCTGGCACCTCTGCTGTTGCCATGGCTACATCGGAGGTGCTAACTTGCTAACGAGTCCCCTTTGGCTGCAAATGACAACGCTGTGGTGGTTCCTGGAGCTGAGAGGGTTGCCAGGGAGGCAGGGGCGGGGCCAGGTGCAGGCCCATCTGCCCAGCCCTGCAGCCCCCGCCTCGCCCACCCCAGTCTGCCCAGCTCCTCTCTGGGCAGCGTGAACGCCAGGCCTGGCTGCAGGGGGGTGAGGGTCTCCCCAGCACCCACCGTGGCTGGCAGTCCTGTTTGCTTCCATCGTTTTAGGTGAGAGGTGACCCACCCCCACTTAACTGAGGGGGGACATCGAGGCTTCGCCAGCAGACCCCTGGCCTGCGGTGTCCACACCTCACTGCGGCCCTTGGGGTCCTGGGCCTTGGAGTTGGGTTCTTGGTCCTCTGTCCAAGGACGGGAGGCTCTGCCCAGGGCAGCGCGACCTGGCAGACCTCCCCTCTCCACCTTGCTCGAGATTCAGGTTAGGACCTGGGAAAAACTGCCCAAACCGGCCCCTGCAGGAATTGGGTCGGGGACCCCCTTTTGCAGACAGGCCCTTTTGCTGTTGAACTTGCTTCGTGTGGCCCGAGGGGCGGCCTCCCTAGCCTCGCCCCTGGGCCTCGTCCCCCCGTGGTGGAGATGGGCACCCAGGCCTGGAGGGGGTGTCTGTGGTGGGGTCCCAGGTTCTGTCACGGCTCCTTGGTGGCAGCTGTGCTGCCTCAGCCTAAGGCTGCCCATCCAGGGGCCGGGGTTTTGCACCACCCCCAGGAGGGGAGGAGGGGACATCTATAGCAGGGTGCTGGGGACAGTGGGCACAGATGCCATGTGCCCACAAGGAGGGAGGCAGGGCCCAGCCAGCAGTGTCTGGGGAAAGGAGAGCCTGCGGCCGGGACTCCCACGTGGGTGGGGGTCTCAGCCCTGCCCCTCGGTTTCTGCTCTGTGACCCGTCCGTCAGCCCCTGCTCTACCAGCCTGGGGGCTGACCCAGGGTGGTGGCACCGTTGTCCCCGGCATTGCTGTTTGTGCTGTACAAGTGTCCTCAGGGCACCTCCCCCCAGCGCCCTCCGTCTCCGTGGCTATATGTTGGGGGCCTGTGTAGGGGCCTTTGCCACTGTGGCCCTGGGGGCCTCCCCCAGCGCTGAGCTGGGTGGGGAGGGCCTTGTGGGGACACCCAGGAGCCCTGTTCAGTCTTGTGTGTGACCTTCTGCTGGTCCCATCCCTGCCCTGAGCCTCAGTTTCCCCACATTTAAAACAAACTCGTCACTGTGATGCCGTGTGCCTCTTGGGTCTGTGAGTCTCGGGTGGGCCTAGGGGAAGGCCAGTCCTGGCAGGTAGCAGAGGAAACAGGGCCTGACAGGTGGGGTGGCAGAGGCTGTCACCGAGGCGCAGGAGGGGCTTCTGAGCCCCCAGACCCCAGCCGCACCTCCAGGCACCCCCGTGCCCCAAGCCTTTGCAGTCTATGCCAAGGGCACCGGCACCCCCAAGGGTCCTAGACACATGGACCTTCATCCCAGGGCTGCCCCCACTCAACCCATCCTGGGACTCCTGGCCCTGAGGGACTGCTGGGCCCCAGGCCTGTGCTGAGCCTGAGGCCCCACCCCGTTCTGAGGGTGAGACGTACCCCCGCAGGGGCTGGGCCCTTGCCCCCAGACCCTTGGGCAGTGGGCTGGCAGGGCGCGAAACCTCAGCCTGTAGAGCTAGGACGACGGCAGGAATAAAGGAGCCCCCACGCCCAAGCCCCCGGCCTGCCTGTCCACCGCCTCTGGAAAGCGCCCACATCCGCCTCAGTCCGGATTATCCGTTTACAGAGCGGCCGGGAACTTCATCTCCATGGATTGGGCTCCCTGGGGTTGAGCCAGGAGGGGAGGGGCACGTTCTAGACCTCTGGCCTCCTGGGCTCCTGTTGGTTGGGAAGATGAGGAGGCCAGCGCGGGAAGAGGCATGCACCCCAGGGCCGGGATGGAGTGTTCTGGAATGCGTGGCTGTGATGTGCCCAGGGCCCAGGCCAGCCCCGAGAAGGTGTCCTCTGGGTGCCCCATCGGCCTCCCCTGCCTTGCTGTGTCCACTGGGCGCTGGCACTGTGGCGTGGACAGCAGCGGTGGAACAGGGTCTCTCCCAAGGGCTCTTCCAACTCGCTGAGACTTTGATTCCTCAGAGGGAGAAGGCCCCTCGGCGCGTGTCGGGCTCAAACACTCTGGTGGCCTCAGGTCCCAGCCCCAGCCCCTCCCGGGGCACCGGCCAGGTGCGCTCTGGGGCCTGCAGCACTGCTGACATCTTCCTCTCCCGCAGGTCTGGCGCCATGTGCTAGGTGACGCTGAGCGCGAGGCCACGCCCTGGGCCGTCGGAGCAGCCCCTCCTCGTGTCAGGGGTCACCGTGCTGCCCAGGACCCCACCATGGCTGGGGACCGGCTCCCGAGGAAGGTGATGGATGCCAGGAAGCTGGCCAGCCTGCTGCGGGGAGGGCCCGGGGGGCCGCTGGTGATCGACAGCCGCTCCTTCGTGGAGTACAACAGCTGGCACGTGCTCAGCTCCGTCAACATCTGCTGCTCCAAGCTGGTGAAGCGGCGGCTGCAGCAGGGCAAGGTGACCATCGCGGAGCTGGTCCAGCCGGCCGTGCGCAGCCAGGTACCCGGGCCGACTGCCTCCTGCTGGGCCCCCGTCCCCTCCAGGGTCAACAGCTGCAGAGCCCCAGGTGGGGCAGCCCCTTTCTCTGCTCTTGAGACCAAACTGGGTTTCTTGGGGTCACAGTTCGGGCATTGTGGGGCGCCCCCCAGCTTGCCTTTCTGCACACATGCCCCTTCCTGCGTGGAGGTCTGGGCGTGCCCGCTCCTCCCCCCACGCACACGGTGGGCCAGGACGGAGTCCTGGGCAGTGTCCCCAGCAGCCCAGGCTCAGAAAGAGGCACACTGCGGGGAGGAGTGAGCCGTGAGTGCAGGGGAGAGGGGAGAGGCGCCGGACTGCTGTGAGGACAGGAGGGGCCTGGCCACATCCCCACCCCCTGGAGTGTGCTGAGACCCAGCCTTCTCTCTGTGGCCCCAGGGAGGGCCTTCCTGGAGGGACCGAGTCCAGCTGCGGGGTGGTGGGTAACGTGCCTGGAGGCTGCAGGAGGGGCCGGTCACACACCTGCCCGCTCAGAGCCAGGGCGGGAGAGGACAGGTGGGCTGGGCGCCTGTCGAGCCCACCCCAAGGCCAGAACCGGCTCCCTGCAGCCTGCGATGAGGGGAATCCGGTGATTAATCACCCCCAGCGAGGACTCCTGGCTGGTGTGCAGTCCCATTGGCTGCCGGTGACATCACCCAGTGCGGGGCTGGCAGCTCAGCTGGCTTAAGGGATGAGTGTGCTTGGGGGGCGGGGCGCCCGTGCTGTCAGAGCAAAAGCCGCCCAACATCTGGCCCCAAGGATGGGCTGGGGTGGGGGAGGGCAGGAGGAACCGACCCAGCTTCCAGCTGCTGCCCCGAATCGGTGCAGGGGTGGGGGGACCTCCTGGGTCCCTGGGGGCGGTGCAGGGGTGGGGGGACCTCCTGGGTCCCTGGGGGCTGCGGAGGGAAGAAGGGCTGTGCGGGCTCAGCAGGAGCCTTCAAGCTCTGACATACGGGAGCCAACCCAGGCCACGTCCTGTGTCCCCGCCCGTGTGCACGAGCTGGGCAGGCAGGTGGAGAGGCCCAGGGACCCTGTCACGCTCACCTTGTCTGCTCCCTACAGCCCCAGCCCCCAGGGGTGCCAACGGTGTCCGTCCCTCACCCTCCTGAGAGTGCCTGAGGTGTGGCTGCACAGGGCAGCATCTGCCTGGTGGCTGTGGGCGGCTGCCCCTGTCCCCCACCCCCCTGCAGGAGGAGGAGAGTGTGAGGTGTGGGGAGGCCCCTGCCAGGTGACAGCTGCCCCTTCCCCACCGTCGTCTGGCCCTGTGTGGCCTCCCCTTGGGCCAGCGGCGGCACGCTGGGGCAGGGCAGGGGCAGGGTGTCCGACGGAGGCCGGCAGACCCTGACCTCTGCCCTCGCGGCCCCCAGGTGGAGGCTGCGGAGCCGCAGGACGTGGTGGTCTACGACCAGAGCACCCGGGACGCCAGCGTGCTGGCTGCAGACAGCTTCCTGTCCATCCTGCTGAGCAAGCTGGACGGCTGCTTCCACAGCGTGGCCATCCTCACAGGTGGGTGCCAGGCCCCGCCCTGCCACCGTCAGCCTGGGTGGGGGGACTCTCAGTACCTCTGGGTTCCTCAGGGACCCCACACTCAGGCCCCTCCAATACGGGCCCACCCAGCACAGGAGGAAGCCCCCAGAGGCCCGGCGTCCAGGCAGAGATGTGCGGAGCTCCCTGTCAGCGGGGAGGCAGAGCCCCAGCCTCTGGAAGCCTCAGTCTGCCCCAGAGGGGTCCCACGCCCCAAATCCCTGAAAGCCCAGCTGAGCGCAGGTTGCCTAGCAACAGCCTAGTGCTCACGGCTGCTGCCTGGGGTCCAGCAGGGCCCCTCAGGGATACCTAAGCCCCCAGACCGGAGGCGGGGACCCCCCCACCCCCGCCCCGCACACACACTCCTGTTCCTTCCTCCTGGGGCAGTGGCTGAGGGTGCTTGGGCAGAATCCACCTCCTGGAGGGCCCAGGGCCTAGAACCGGACCCTCCCTGGCCCAGGACAGGGGTCTTTGTTGATGTCCCTGCCACCAGGCCTCCGGGCACCAGGGGCTGGGGTGGACAGGGGAGAGTGTGGAGGGCTGAGGTCCCCACTCCCCCCCAGCGACAGAGCGCCCTGAGCCCCTGCCACCTGCAGACATGGGGGGCGAGTGGGCAGCCTGGTGGCCCCAGCACTGGCGTCCTGTGGGTGCAAGGACCTTCAGCCAGCCTGGGAGGGGGCCACAGGGTGTGCCAGCCGCCTTGGCCATCTGCGCCCAGCCCTGGAGCATGCCTAGGAGGCTTGGGGGCGGCAGTTCAGCGTCACGTACGGCACACGGGCTATCCTCTCTCCACGTGTGTCTGGGCATGAGCTGAGCATCCCCTGTTTCTGGACTGGCGCAGTCAGGGGGTGTCTGGCAGCCAGCATCTGCCTGTGAGTGCGTGTGTCCCGCCTCCAGCATCTGCAGGGACCCTGAGCCTGCCGGGTGGGATTTGGGGTTTGTGTGTGTGTGTGTGCACTCTTGGAACCAGAGGCCTCAGAATGGTGCACCCTTGGATCCAACCTCCATCCTCCAGGCTCCATTCGGAGGGAGAGCTGGAGAGTTCTGGGCTTTTTGCAGGTGCCCTGGGCATAGCTGGAACCCTCCTCGGGCCCAGCTTGCTGTCCTGGTCAGGAATGGGGCCGTGAGGCCCTCTGGGAGTCTAAGAGGGCCCCAGGTGGCACCCTCCCAGCCCCAGGCTGTGCTGGGGAAAGCCCAGAGCCTTGAAGGGCCTGTCTCCGTGGTGGCCAGGCTAGGACAGTGTGGGAGGCTGGGTCCTCTCTAGCACCTGGTGGGGCAGGCCTGGCCTGGGACTCGCCAGGAGGGCTCACGGGGGACCTGGCTGTGCCCTGCTCAGCTCCGAGCCCTCTGGGCTGCCTTCTTGCCCTGCGTCCAGCCTGCAAAGGGACAGTAGGTGTCCCCATTTCTCCAAAGGCCAAGCCGGGGAGGAGTCATGGCCCCCAGGTGTACGAGAAGCTCACAGTGGCACCACATCAGGACCCCACGTGCAGGATGGCCTCCCTGCCTTGCCCACAGCCTCCCACCCCCAGGTGGGCACAGCTTCTGCTCTCAGCTGGCTCTGCCCTGAACCCGTGAGAACAGGAAGGAAAATGTTGCGTGGGGGACGGGGTGCGTGCCTTTGTGCACTCTGGGTTTCTCTGTGAGTAGCGGGTGAGCTGCTGTGCCCTCCCTGACCCCTGGGGGGGGTCTCCTGGGGGATGCAGGGGGAGGGGTGCCTCCCCAGGCCCCAACGACTGCTGGGACCTACAAAGGGTCATTCAGCCTGTCACCCACCCCAGGGTCTGGGTGGCCCTGGGATTGCTGGAACCCATAGCAGAGTAGGCAGGGGCACCCAAGCTACCTGGCTCCGTGGGGGTCCTGGGAAGCATCCCTGAGGGACTGCTGCAAAGGTGTCAGGGCTCTCACCCTGTCCAGGGAGGTTCCTGCCTTCCCTCCTTTGGGAGGTGGGCAGGGCTGAGGAAGGTTCTGATGGCCTTCACCCCCAACCACTCTGGCCAGGCCCCGCCAAGAGCAGAGAGCAGAGCAAAGACCCCTGGAGCAGGTGGGGAGGACGGGAGGCACACACCACAGCCCACAGAGAGATGGCGCAGACCCCCAGCAAACATCCGGGAGCCCCTGCCCAGCCTGCTCTCAGGGCAGCCTGTGAACTTGTGCCCTGTGGCACGATGGTGACACTAGTCACCTGCTTCTCCCCGTGCGGCCAGCAGCTTCCCCAGGAAGGGACTGCTTCTCCTCCAGGGCTGGTACCTGGAGGTGCCCCATCTCCATGGCCCTCAAGGCCATGCCTTCTTCAGGCCCTGGGAGCTGACACGCAGGCATTCTGAGTGGGCATCTGCAGAACTGGCCACTGAGCCCAGCCAGGGATCAAGGTGGAGCCCAGATTCCTGTCTCCAGGAAGCACCAGCCTCTTCTGCAGACCAGAGCAGGGCAGTACCAGGACTCCGGGCCTGAGACCCTCTGTGCGTCCTCGCTGCCTCTGGTGGGAGAAGGTGGCCGCGTCCAGTTGTCTCTGGTGTTGGTTGGGCCCACGGGGCCCAGAAACAGTAGCCCACCTGCTGTGGGGGCTGCGTCCCCAGAGGCACGCTCAGCCCTGGGGGTCGCTGAGCCGTTCTCACCCTACCAAGGCAGGCGTCCCCAGTTCCTAGTCTGAGTCTGAGTCAGCCCCGTCGGGCCAGCTGTGGCCAGGTCCACTCTCACTGTGTCCTCATGGTCATCGTCTTCTCTGAGCCACACAACAATGCCGCATGGCAGGCAGAACCAGGAAACTGAGGTGGGAGGTGTGGCGAGCCCTGCCCAGAGTCACTGAGTCAGATGAGGCCGGGACTCGGCAGAGGGGCTTCTCCCTGCACCGCGTGCCCCAGGACGTGGACATGCGTGGAAGGCGCCCGGCGTGTGACCGCCAGCGTGCGGTGAGCTCCGCTACCAGGGCCCCTCTGCTCCTCATCCTCCCCTGCTGGGCAGGGTGGAGCTTTGACCAACCGCAAATGCCCTGCTGCCGTGCCAGTTCCCGTGCCAGTTCCCGTGGGTGATGTCATGCCCGGGGCAAGGGGAGGGCCCCCGCAGAAGCCCTTGCCTCCCGGTGCTGGCACCCAAGCCTGGGCCAGGGCCCGGCCAGCAGTAGGCAGGGAGGGGTGGAGGAAGGCCCAGCCCGGCCCGCACGTGCTGTGCTGGGCACCCCGGCCTGTCCGCAGCTGGGTCAGCCCCTCATCTGCGTGAGGAGGACGTGGGCATTGGTGCAGGCTCAGAGCGGCAGCACGCACCCCTGCTGTGGGGAGAGCGGCCCTCAGGCCAGAGACCGGGCGCTCAGGCCAGAGGCTCTGCCCGCTCCTGGCCCTGCCTGGGTCCGGGCTGGGTGTGGCTGGGCCACAGCGGTAGATGGGGCGCCCCAGGCCCTCTCTCCTGCCCACCTGACACTCCGCTCTTTGCCTCTCCACAGGGGGTTTCGCCACATTCTCCTCCTGCTTCCCTGGCCTCTGTGAGGGCCGGCCTGGCACCCTGCTGTCCGTGAGCCTCTCCCAGCCCTGCCTGCCCGCCCCCAGCGTGGGCCTGACTCGCATCCTGCCTCACCTCTACCTGGGCTCTCAGAAGGACGTCCTGGACAAGGTGTGTGTGCAGCCGGGGGAGGAAGGGGGCTGAAGGCTGGCAGGGGAGGGCCGGGTGTGAGGTGAGCATGGGCGAGGTGGGGGGACCAAGGCCTCCAGCCCCAGGACCACAGCAGGGCTTCAGGGAGGAGCCCAGCAGGGCTGGGTCAGAAGCAGTGGCCCCACATGCCATACTGCTGATGTCACTGGCCCCTGGCCAGCTCTGAAAGAATCCCGTGTTTTAAAACTGGTGACGGAAAAGAGCGAAGCCACCGCCCAGGCCACTGTACATTCCTGGGAGCCCAGCACAGGCTGTGGGCGGGGCTGGCAGAGGAGGCCAGCCGTCCCCTTCCCCGCGGACTCCTGGGCCCAGCTCCTCAGACATACCCGAGACCCCAGGAGCCAGGCTGCACAGCACCCCGAGGTTCTGAAGTCCTTCCCAGCTGCAGGGGGAGCCCCTGCTGCTCCCTGGCGCCAGGCCCTTCTCCTTTCTTGCCGCCCCTTCCAACGAGCCCTCCCTCCCCCAGGACCTGATGACCCAGAACGGAATAAGCTACGTCCTGAACGCCAGCAACTCCTGCCCCAAGCCCGACTTCATCTGCGAGAGCCGCTTCATGCGCATCCCCATCAACGACAACTACTGTGAAAAGCTGCTGCCCTGGCTGGACAAGTCCATCGAGTTCATTGGTGAGGCGGGGCAGGTGGAGGGGCTGCTTCCCCGACCCCAGGGGAGGCCAGGCCCTTCTCAGGCTGGGGAAGGGTCCTGAGCAGCATCGGATGGTTGGCAGCCAGGAGGGTGGGGAGGGCTCGGTCCAGCCCTCACCTGGTCGCTGTGGCTCACCTGCCCCCAGACAAAGCCAAGCTGTCCAGCTGCCAAGTCATCGTCCATTGTCTGGCCGGCATCTCGCGCTCTGCCACCATCGCCATCGCCTACATCATGAAGACCATGGGCATGTCCTCAGACGACGCGTACAGGTACCTCCTTCCCCCGCCCGTGGCTCAACATCCCCCCTTGCGTTGGCTGCCGTCCTGGCGGCACCAGAATGGCCCTAACCTTTGCTGGCCTGGCCTAAGCCCAGCCCCGGCACGCGGCGGCTTGTGTGCCAGGGGTGGGCGCCGGCGAGCGGGGCCGAGTCGGGTGGGCAGCCTGGCCTGGCCGGAAGCCCCTCCCCACTGGCGCCCTCTCGCGCAGGTTCGTGAAGGACCGGCGCCCGTCCATCTCGCCCAACTTCAACTTTCTGGGCCAGCTGCTGGAGTACGAGCGCAGCCTGAAGCTGCTGGCCGCCCTGCAGGGCGATGCGGGCCCCCACTCGGGGACGCCCGAGGCCCCGCTGCCGCAGCTGCCACCACCTACCTCAGAGAGAGCTGCCACCGGGAGCGCGGCGGCCTCCGCAGCCAGGGACGGCGGCCCCGGCGCCTGCGGGGAGCCCCCCGCCCCCGCCGCCGCCGCCGCCGCGCCGGCCACCAGCGCGCTGCAGCAGGGCCTGCGCGGCCTGCACCTCTCCTCCGATCGCCTCCAGGACACCAACCGCCTCAAGCGCTCCTTCTCCCTGGACATCAAGTCGGCCTACGCCCCGAGCCGGCGGCCCGACGGCCCCGGCGCGCCCGACCCCGGCGAGGCCCCGAAGCTCTGCAAGCTGGACAGCCCGTCCGGGGGCGCGCTGGGCCTGCCCTCGCCGAGCCCGGACAGCCCGGACGCGGCCCCTGAGGCGCGGCCGCGGCCTCGCCGGCGGCCCCGGCCCCCCGCCGGCTCCCCCGCGCGCTCCCCCGCGCACAGCCTGGGCCTGAACTTCGGCGACGCGGCCCGGCAGACTCCGCGGCACGGCCTCTCGGCGCTATCGGCGCCGGGGCTGCCTGGCCCGGGCCAGCCGGCCGGCCCCGGAGCCTGGGCGCCGCTCGACTCCCCGGGCACGCCGTCGCCCGACGGGCCCTGGTGCTTCAGCCCCGAGGGCGCTCAGGGCGCGGGCGGCTCGCGGTTCGCGCCCTTCGGCGGCAGCAGCGGGGACCTGCGGCGGCGGGAGGCGGCGCGGGCCGAGCCCCGGGACGCGCGGACGGGCTGGCCCGACGAGCCGGGCCCCGAGACGCAGTTCAAGCGCCGCAGCTGCCAGATGCAGTTCGAGGAGGGCATGGCCGAGGGGCGCGCGCGGGGCGAGGAGCTGGCCGCCCTGGGCAAGCAGGCGAGCTTCTCGGGCAGCGTGGAGGTCATCGAGGTGTCCTGACCCGCGGGTCCCCGCGCCCCTGCCGCCCTCGGCACCCGGCTCAGCCGCCAGCAGCCGGGCCGTTATAAATATATATTATATATAATGCAAAGAAAGGTAAATGGTTTTACTGCGATTTTTATCGAGAAGTAAATATTTCGATTTTTTTATTTATTTAAGCTGTTCATTCTGGCAATGATTTGGCAACAGTGCCGGGTGGTCCTCGGAGCTCTATTTTTACTGTCTGATATTTAAACTGAAACACGTTTCTAAGCAATATGAGGCCACCTTCCGTCGCAAGCTGGGGTGCCAGGGCTGGGGTCCCCTCGCTGACTCCCCCGCACCCGCAGGAACACTGCTGACCTTTGCAAAGAGGCTGCCGAGCTTTCGGAGCTTTTGTGCACTTTTTACATAAGAAAAAGGGGAAAAAAGGAAAAAAAAACTTTGCCACAAACTGAGCCGCAGAACCTCCCTTTCCTCCCTCCCACCCCCTGTCCTCTCGGCCCCTCCCTCTCCTCTGCGCCTCCGAACCAAAGCCATAGGTTTGGGGGTGGCCCCGGGAGCTGGTGTGCCCTGAATGGTACTGCCAGCCCTCCACCAGCTCCAGGACCAAATCTTGGTGGCATGGAGGGCATCCTTGCCACCCACCGCCCCAGACCTGTTCCTGTTCCCTGGCAGGTGTGGACGGGTGTTTGTTCCAATGGGGCAGGTTTCAGAGGGGCTGGGAGTAGGACAGAGTGGGGGTTTGGCAAGGGGGCTCTTGAATGTGAGCTGAGGTGGGTCCCCAGGGCGGGGGCAGGGTCCAGTCCTAGGAGGGTATTTCCCACCCTCTCCTTTGGAGTGTCCCAGAGCCTCCTGCCCGGCGGGAGGCACACCCCCCTCCCCCACCAGGAAGGGGCTTGGCCTCTGGGGTGCCAGGCGGGAGGGCCCTGCTGGCCAGTGCTGGCTCCACTGGTCAGAGGGGAGCTGCTGGCCCAGGTGTTGGAGGGGTGGGTTTAGGGCTTGTCCTGGGCTCTTGTGCCCTCCCAGCCCATGCAGGACTTGGAATTCAGGTGTCTGCACGTTGAGGGGCCTCCGTGAGCAGGTGCTGCCTGTGGTCCTCCCAGGGTCTCGGGGTCCTGCACTTTGGGAGAGCCATCTCAAGGCACCGAAAGACCCCCTGTCTCCCCTACCGTGGGAGCCTCTTAGGAGAGGAAACCCCCTGCACTCCTCTCCCAGGGTCCTCCCAGCATCTTCAAGGTGACATGCCAGCCCCCACCCCCAGGTGGGCCCAGGTGGGCCAGCCTGGGAGTGAGGGCAGAAGAGCCCAGCTGCCCCTCCCCCACACCCGCCTGGGCCACTGGGACCCAAGGCTTTGAGGGCAGATGTCCCCTGCCCTTCAGATGTCCTGAGACGAGGAGTGGGCGGGCCCAGCCAGTCACCTTGTGGAGATGCTGGGGCAGGAGGGGCGGGACAGGAGGGGCTGCCCCCAGCTGTTTCTTCTCTTTGTTCTTTTGACCCCAGTCCTCTGTCCCTGTCATCCCTCTTAAACAAAAGTCCTGTTCCTGTTCCCTCTGTCCCACCCACCCCTGTTCCCAAGAAAATAAGCTATCATTGTTGTATTTGCAATCTATGGATTAGAGGTTTAAGTATTTATTATTGGTTAATTATTATTAATTATGTAAATTTGCCTCCTGTCTGTTGCGTTGGGTTTCTGAGGTGACGCTGGGTGTGGAGGATGCACTGGCTCCCCCTCCTCACCCCCACCCCTGTGCTGTCTGGGAGACAGTTTTGGGGCCACTGGTTGGGTCCCCAAACCCTGGGTGCAGGTCCCACGGCCCCCCCACCCTTTCTCCAGGGCCGCCAGCATCGCTGCAGCTCCTGTCCTGGGGCACGCAGGGCCTGTCAAGCTCCATCTCTGCTCTCACCGGTGAGGCACCGGCCACCCCCAAGGGGGCAGCCAAGATGTGGGGGAAGGTCCCGCCTCGGCTGCTGCCTCCTTTGTGTGCCGGGGCAGCCAGGCAAGGGCCTCTCCCAGGTTGCTTCCCCCACCCTTCCAGGTACAGAGGGCTGGGCTGCTGAGTCCGCCAGCCCTCCCGGCCCCTCCCACCCCTGCCTGGCCACTGCCCAGCTTTGGGGTCGCCCCCCAAGGGCCCACCCCTTCCTTTTATTTGCTGGACGGTCCAGCAGAGGAGAGGCGGCAGGCCCCCCAGCCGAGCCTCCCGTCTCTGTGGACGGGGCTGCCAGCGCCCAGCCTGCTCCCCCTCCGCCTCGGCACCCCTCCCCCAGGGGCCACCCTCCCAGGTCCTAGGCCTGTCCCCTCCTTTTGTCTTTGGAAACAATGTGTTGTAATAAATCCTGAGATGGACGTTTTTCCCGGGCCTCTGGCTGCCTGTTTCTTCAGACTGTTGTGGGGTGGGCGGCGGGGCTGGTGGTGGGCCGGCGTGGCGGCTTCCTGAGGCCAGAAGACTGGTGTGCTGGGCCTGGAACCTTGGACCAGACCGATCGGGCCAGGGGGTAGGCAGGGCGGGGTGTCAGGGGCCTGCAGTGGGCCGGGTCTGAGAACTGTCCCGCTGGACCAGGCGTTGGGGGGGTTGGGGGCAGGCTCTCAGCTGTACCCCTAGGATGTGAAGCTCCCTTTTCCATGGTTGCATGCTAGTAAGCGTAAATAACTTAAAACCGTATAAAACAGTCAGTTTTGCCCAGCACCTCCCCTTCCCCCACAGTCCCGCTGTGGACAGCTGCGTGCCTCTCTGTAGACCTCCGTGTGTACGCATGTGCGCACCAGCGTGTGTGTACACACCACACCTTGGCTTTTCCAGCAACGAGCTTTTCAGATGTTGTCCGCTGAATGTGTGCACGTGGCACAAGGCTCGGAAACACACCAGCGATCTGCGGGAGGCACCCACGCGGACTCTCCCAGCCACCGGGCTCCGCTCCCAGAGGCATCCCCGGCCCGGCCTGCAGACCCGGCTGCCCGGTGCGCCCCAGAGTCCCAGCCACGCAGCGCGACCACCCTCATGCCATTCCCGAAGGATGGGTTTTTAAACATGGCTTTTCTGGGTCACTTCAACATTTGCTCGGTTGTTATGACAACCACAGCTCCTACGCACCGCCGAGCGCTAGCTGTGTGACGGCACAACTCCAGGGACCCTCCCAGGGTTTCCGGGCGGGCTCCCGCAGAGCTGTGTCCTCAGCCCCGCGCCCCACAGTGCTCGGCTCATGCGGCTGCCTTGGGCTGCGGCCTGCCTCTTCCAGGGACCCTTCCCAACCACGACTCCAGCCAGCCCGTGTGCGTGTGCGTGTGCACGGCTGTGCTACAGGAGACGGGAGGAAGAGGGGAAGGGGGCCTGGCCGGCCCCTCCTGGTGACTGCGGAGGAGGGAAGGGCCTTGAATCCTGCATCCTTAAGAGTCCTCACAGAGGCTGAGGCTGGAAGCTGGTCTGACTCCAGCGAGGCTATTTTTAGCTTAAGAACGGCTATTTATAACTCTGGCAGCCCCTAGGAATCAATAAAACCCAGGACTGGAAAAAGCTGAGGGCCGTCTCAAGCCGCAGCGACTGCCCCACCCCCCCAATGCCCCTGAACGCCTGCAGCTGTGGGCCAGGGGCACCAGGCCTTTCCTGGGATGCCCAGCTAGACGTGTGAGGTCTCAGCCCCGGGCAAGGTAGGACTCTGAATGAGGGGTCCCCTCACCCCTCAGCCGGCCCCTCGAGGTCAACTTGAGCAGGAGCTGCACTGGGCAGCAGTGAAGCTGGAGGGGACCCAGGGGGGCTGGCCCAGCTGCCACACTGCCAGACACCCCTGCCCCACAGGGTCCCCCAAAGGCCTGACGCCTGCTCTCGCCTGTGTCTCCCTCCCCCCAGGCCAAGAGCTTTAGGAGCTTGAAGGGCCGTCGATCGGCGGGTGAGGGGGTGGCTGGGTAACGAGCGGGTGGGTGGGTGGACAGGGGGATGGATGGAGCGTGAGTGGGAGGGCAGGGAGTGGGTGATGAGGTCACGTCGCATCCCTGTGCTTCTGTTAGTCTGCGTCACACTAACGCCGTGCGCCGACCTCCGTGCTCTCGCTGGACCGCAGACAGGCGCCCAGGGAACGTCCAGTGAACGCTCCACAAACTAACAGTCCTGGGTTTGGGTCCACGGTGGAGACTCAGATCAACCCTCTCCAGCTCCGGGAGAGAAGAGAGCATGTCCAGTGTTCCTCAGGGGTGAAGCTGGGGCTGGACTTGGTTCCTCATCTCCCAGGCACCCCTCCTCCACCCCGCCGGGCAGCCCCTGGGAGAGTCCTGGAGGGGCTGGTCCCAGCGGCCCCTCAGGCCTCCTCCAGCTCAGACTGTGTTCCGTGGGGGGATTTAGCAGGGTGCTTGTGAGGCTCCGAGCTGCAGGGCCTCAGCAGGAGGAAGGGGAGAAGACGGCCAGTTCCCAGGAAGGCTCCAGGAGAAGGGAGCGTTTGCTTCTGAAGGCCAGGTTGTGTTTGCAGGGCCGGGGCATGTGTGGGGGTGCTGCAAAGGTCGTGGTGTGGGAGCAGGGGCCGAGGGAGGAGTGCAGAGCTGGGAGCCAGGGCGAGGTGGCGTGGGGGGTGTTCGGCACCTTTCCTGCAGAAAAGTGGAAGGGGACTTTGCCATTAAGGAGAAGCCATGGAGCCTCCGAGGGCTCTGAACAACGGACGTGGGCGTGGGTGTCCCACTCCTCCAGGACGGGTGCAGGGCCCTGGGTTGACAGGTGAGTGTGGGGGCCGGGGGACGTGTGTAGCTAGTGTGAACCGTGGGGGAAACACAGTCATCCCTCCTGCTCAGCGTGAGCTCGGGGACCCAACCCTGCAGTGCGATCTCTTCCTCCCTGGCAAGGGCTGAGGGTCTAGACCACAGTCCCAGGGCCCCCTCCTGGCCCCCAGGCTGGGGGGGTCTCCAGATGTAGGGCCATTTATGGAAGGAGAGGCCAGGCCCTGAGGATGTGATGATGGCTTTATGGAGGGCATGGTCCCCTGAGGACGGGGACCAGAGCCCAGAGTGGTGTCCTGGCTGGGGGCACATGAGTGTGCCACAAAGCAGAGTGGTGCCAGGCAGGGCAGGCCTTTGCCAAACACTAGGCAGGCATCTGGGTGAGCCTGCTTGGGCCTTTCCAAACTGAGCAAGGACTCGTGTTGCTTCAGAACCTTCCAGTGTCCCAGGGGCTGAGGTGGGGGGAGGTCTCAGGAAGGGAAGGTGTCTGGGAGCTGGAGCTGAGACTTCACTGAGGGGCAGGGTGGGTGGAGGGGCCAAGCCAGGCTCCTGAAGGCTGGAGGAGGCTGAGGGGTGAGGCCCTGGGGGCATCTCTCCCCGTCTTTGCAAACACCAACCATGAGACTGGAGCGAAGTGGGTCCTCAGGCAGCCCAGCACAGGGACATTCTGGGAACAGAGAGGAAGGTGCCCCTAACCCTGCACCAGTCCCAAGTCCCCTCCTTCACCCCTTCACATGCCCCCCGGCAGGGTCTGTCCCACACCTGGGGCATCTGACCAACCTAGCAGGGCAGGTGACTGCCTGTGAAGCGACTGACGCAATCCGCGGACACCACTATAAATAGCCAGGGACAGCTTGAAATAGAGCGGGGGCGGGGTGCAGAGGCGCATTGGGGGGGGCAGGAGTCCTGGAGCGCGGCTGTGTCTGAGCACCTGCCGCCAGAGGAGGAAAACAGCCCATTCCAGGCTCCACCCCCACCCCAGCCCCATAGGGCATTTGCACCCGAAACGTCTAGGCAGGCAGGGGGAAGTCAAGCACTCTGCCGGGCTGTGCCAGGGCAGTGACTCAGAGTGGACCTCTCAGCCACTCAGCTGCAAGGGCTGGGGAGGAATGGGGACCCGCTCTGCCCACAGCTCCCCTTCCTGGCTGTGGGTCACCTGCAGGGCAGGGCCTCTCCTCCCGTTGTCCCCAGCACCAGCAGAAAGAAGATTCGGTGCCTCTCCACCCCCTTCTCCCTCCCAGTCAAGCCCCTGGCCCAGGTGACCCCTCCAACCCCTCAAATACACCCTATGGGGCCAGGGACGTGGACACTGGGCCTGCCCACACTTGGCAGGAAGGAGGCTCTGCTCCATGGGCCTCTGACACATTACCTAGCCGGAACCGCCCAAGCTCAGAGACTTTGCCCACCTGTCCAAGGACACACTGCACCTAACGGGAGGCCAGCCCCACGCCCAGACGTTCCTGGTGCAGAGCAGTGCCCTCTTCCACCTAGGCCCTGGCCAGGCACCCACAGGCTGGGGGCCCAGAAGTAGAACAGAGAACCCCAGGACCTGGTCCCCCTTCAAGTAGTGACTCCGCCCAGTTCCTGCTGGGACCTCCTCCTCTTGGAAAGTTTCCCACCCAGGCGCCCCTCTCTGCTCCTGATTTACCTGGCGGGCAGCCCTGGGGCGGGAGGCAGGCCTTGGGGCTAATAAGAACAAGTGGGCTGCCTGGACGCACGGGTTCAGGCCCTGCGAGTCATCCCTAACAGGAAACTCGAGGAGGGGCAGGATTCAGGGCGGAGGGTGGGGGCCGGGACGTTCCGGGCTCCCACCTCTCCCCTAGTGAGCACCCGCGGTGGTGTCAGCTCAGGTGTAGGGGTGCCCGCAGGGAGCACCTGGTGGCTAGTGCGGGAGGATGGACCCCTCCAAACGCCTTGTCACTCCCGGGAGCCCAGGGCCTGCGTAACCTGTGTGCAGCCCTGGGCTCCAGGGTCAGGGGCTGGGCGCGATGGGCGTGGGCGTGCCGCACCGCCGCGATGACCTCACGCCCCGCTGGCCGCGCCCCCCGAACGCCCACCCGCTTCTCCTCCTCAAAGCGCCGCCGCCCCCTCGGCCCCAGCCCCACTCGCCCCTCGCAGGCCCGTGGTCCCAGGGCGCAGCGGGAGCGGGCGCGGGGAGCGCCTGCTCCGCGCGGCCAGGGGTGCTGGGCCCAGGTGGGCAAACACCTGCCGCGGCCGGAGTTTGCGCGCCTCACACGCCCGGGCTCGGACCTGGCGCCCTCTGCCGCCCGCCGGGAGGAGGACGGCCCCGCGGCCCGCAGCCGCCTTTGCGCGGACGCTCCCCTGTCCTCCAGCCCGCGCAGGGCTCGCACCTGCCCCGGGCCTCCATCCTAGAGGGCGTCGCGCCACGGCTTCGGGGCGCGCGTGGGCCCAGCCGCCTGTCCAGCCGCGCTCCGCTGGGCCCTGCAGACTGCAGGGTGCTCCGTCTCACACGCCAGCCTCCTCCCCACCGACCGCCCTCACCCCACCTCTCCCACGCCCAGGTGCTCACCTGGCTCTTCTCCCACGGGCCAGCAGAGCTGGCCACCGAGAGCCCTGTCCCGGAGTTCTGTGGGAGTTTTCCGGGGCTGCTGTAACAAGGCCCCAGACACCGGCTGGCTTCAACAACGGAAATTTCCTCAGCATTCTGGAGGCCTCGACCTCTGACAGGTGCGGTGTCTGTGAAGGGAGGGCAGCATGCTCTGGGCGCGCCGCCGTTGGCAAGCCCCAGACCACTCCCACCACTTTGCTGGGCCACCAGCCCTGGCACCAGGCTCTGCGGCTGCAGGGCGGACCGGAGTCTGATTAGGAAAAGCAGTCAGGGCCTGGGCTGGGGGAGCCCCACCCCACAGCCCTCCAGCAAGGCCCCCTGGTCTGCAAAGCCAGGCTCCAGGGGACACAGAGCCCAGGAACCTATATCCCAGCATTTCTCCAGGGAGTCTGCTGCACATATTGGTGGGGAGATCCAGTGGTCCTCACCCACTGGACAGAGGGGACAAGGAATGAGCCCATGCTGGCCAGCAACGGAGCCAGGAGAAGGGCCGGGCCTCCGGGCACCCTCTGGGGCCTGCGCCATCCACCAGCACCTGCCAGGGACCATGGCCTAGGGACCCTCAGCCTGCCCAGCCAGCCAGGGGGGAGGGAGCCTTGGGAATACAGTGGCCTGACCCCTGACCTCAGGATGCTCTGCCATTCTGTTCCATTGGCTGGCTGGAGTCCAAAGCCAGGACATACAGCTGGGAGACCACCGGGCAAGGCAGAGGCTGGTTGGGCGGTCCCCACGAGAGCCCATGGAGGGCTAGGTGACAAGGAGTGAGGCCTCAGGGTCCCCACCACCTTCCACCACCCTGCTCACGCTCCTCTCCCCTCTTCAGACCCCCCCCAGCTGGAAGGGCCCTGCTGAGGTCTCCGACGGGGAGGCCCGGCCTGCCCAGCAATGCCTGCCGGCTGCAGCTGGAACTGGGAGCGGCAGCATCCACGCAGGCGGGGCCCTGCCTGCCCCCTCCCCCAGGCTGCCCTGTGCCCGTCTGCAATGTCCCCTCCTTCCCACAGTGCACGTGGCCCCCAGGACAGCCTCTCCCACACCCTGATCTGGCCCCCAGGGGAATGAGGGGCTCCAGAGGGCAGAGCATCCTCAGTGCCCTCCCGGCTCACGGGCCTCAGGCCCCCCCCCAACCCCGAGAAAGGGGGTGGGAGCGGCCTGGCGCGGCCTCCTGTGTCCAGCCCAGCCCTGGGTCTGCAGTTCTCACTAGGCCCCCTGGGCAAGCCCCCTACCCCTGGGCCTCAGTTTCTCATCTGTGACGTGGCAGTGGGGGTGGGGGGACGTCAGCGACTTACTCTCCTGCTCCTGCTTTTTGCGGATTTGTGCCATTGATGTGTGCTGCGGTCCCCAGTGCACAGGTCACCACAAGCCTACTGGTTCCTGCGACCGTGTGTGCAAGAGATGCCACGGCTCAGAGCGGGGCGTAGAGAGAGGCCTGGGGGGCCGAGCAGTTCTCCGGGAGGAACTCCCTTCAGACAGGAGGAGCAGCACTGCAAAGCCCGGAGCTCGGGAGGCTGCGGCTTCTGGCCACAGGAGCCCTTTGCTGCCAGGCCCCTGCCCAGGTGCGTGGAGGGGAGCACAGGTCCTGGGGGGCAGGGCCCGGCCAGCTCCAAAGGAGCTTGGATGGTGTCCTGAGGGCCATGCCTTAGAAAGGGTGGTTTGCTGGGGGCTGGCACTGCAGACGGGGAGGGGTGGTGACTTCCCCCAGTAGGGGCGCCAGGTGGCCAGTGGGTCAGTGACGTCTCTGCTCTGAGGTGTGGCCTGCAGGTGACCCTGTGGGGTCCTCTCAGGGAAGTCAGCAGCAGTCTGCCCAGGCAGGGCGGGGTGCTGGTGCTGTACCCACCTGCAGGCAAGTGACCCCCCACCCAGCCTCAGGCTTTGGCCGTGTTTGCAGATGACTGGCGCTTTGCAAGGCTGTCCTGAGAATTCCCGGGGGACATGGCGTGTTGCACTGGGCAGGGAGGGTGCTCCGCACTTCCTTCTGGGAGTTGGGAGCTTGGGTCCTGGGTGTGCCTGGGGAACCCCTTTCTTGCCACCTCCTTCCTGAGTTGCAGGATCCAGGGATGCCCCCGTCTCCCCCAGGCCTGCTCTGGCCACTGTGCCAGTCGACAGCCATTCCAGGGACCCTGCCCGACGGGCACTGCCTTCCCCAGGACGCCCCCTCCCCTCTCCTAGCAATGGAAGACGTGGGCCCTTTGCCACCACTCTCTCGCCTCCCCTCCTGTCCTCAGTGCGTGGGACCCCCAGGAATCTGGGGGTGCGACGGCGGTGCCTCTGTGGGGTAGGGGTCGGAAGGCCCCTTGGGGACCCAGGTCTGAAGGATTCAGGTAACGTTTGGGCTTGGCCGGGCGCCATCTGCAGGCCTGTGGGGCCCCTGCCCGTGTTCCTGTCTGGACTTTGTCTGGAATGGGGGTCCTGAGACCAGGGTTGGGGCCAGGGTGAGGCAAGAGAGGCTCCAGGGCTCCCCCAGCAAACCCTCCCTGAAACTCACTTATGGCTCCATTCACAATCCGCCTTCCCGCCAGCTGCACCTGTGCTGGGTCCAGGGCGCTGTCCTGTTCACTGGAGCACGTGGTCCCTGAGGCTGCTCTCCGCGGCCCATGCTGGGGACACCAAGAGAAGGCCGGGGTCCAGAGCTGGCAGCCAGGCGCTGGAGCGGGTGGGAGATGTTGCACGAATGTCTACGTGTTCATCTTGATTTGAGGAATGGGCCGGCCTGGCAACGCTGAGCCTGGATTCCAGGCAGGGGTGATCGGGACACCCAGGACCCCTGGCCTGCTCAGCCGCTCACCTTCCTGCCCTGCAGCCCGACAGAGGTCTGTGCGAGGGCGAGGCCGGGAGGAACTTTCCTTTCTGGAGTCCTGTCCTGGGCTCTCGGCCCGTCCCTCGGCGCAGGCTCCCTCCTCTCCGCTCTGCAGGGGGGCCGGGAAGAGGCGGCTGAGGTCGAGAGAGGACTGGGTCCGCAAAGCTTCTGAAAGTGGCCTCTGGAGACGCGTGTGAGTAGGACACCAAACAGACGGCACTGGGTTGGGAGGGCAGCGAGCCCTACCTCAGGTTGACACCGTGTTTGGTTAATGCTGAGTCATGGTAGCTTGGCGACACGTAGCAAACCCAGAGCTGAAGCTGTCTGGGGGTTTCGGGAGTCCCATCTGAACGCAGTGGGCACAGCGCATGGGACATGGGACATGGGACCCAGGAGCTGCCCCTGCTGGGCTGGATCGTGTGCCCAGAAGGGAGCGCTCCAGTCCCGAGCCGGCTGCCCGTGAACGTGACCTTACTTGGAAATAGGGTCTTTGCAGGTGTTGCCGAGTTACGATGAGGTCGCCCTGCATCAAGGTGGGCTCTGATCTGTCGGCCGTGTCCTCCTAAGAAGAAGGAAGTTTAGGCACAGGGACGCGCAGGGGAGAAGGCCACGTGAACACAGAGGTGGAGACGGAGCGACGTGTGTGCAAGCCGAGAGACGCCAAGGAACGCAGGAGCCAGGACGAAGCACCAAGTGACCACCCTCCCTGAGGCCTGCCCACACCTGGCCTAGGCAGCTAACTCTCAGTTCGATCTTTTCTACAGGTTCGGCCCACAAACTTAAGTCTGAACTGAGAGCCAGTGACCCAGGGGTGGGCGGGGGCAGGCAGAGCATCTGCGCCGGAGCACCCAGTGAGCCTCCTGGTCCGAGAGGCAAGTGAGCTTCATAGGCGTCAGCACCCGCCCTGGACAGCAGCCCCCACTCAAGTGAACAAGTGGCTTTCTGGGAGCAGGGGCTCTGGCTGCCACCATGCTGGCTCTCGGGGGACCGTGGCCGGTGGGAGCTCTGACGGGGGCTGCATGGTCACCTGTGGGTTCTGGGGGAGGAAGTGGCTGGGAGGCCCCACACGGACGGGGCAGCTCGCAGTCCAGGAGTGGGAAGCAGGAGCCTGCCAGACACCGCCCAGCAGGGCCCCTGGGCCAGGCTACATAGCTGCCCCTGTAAGATGGGGTGCTGAGGGCACCTACCCCAAGGTGGCGCATATGGGCCTGCACCAGTCCCCCCACCCCGTTAAGCCCGTGCTCCACACAGGGGGTCGACACTGAAGTCTGAATGTCTCTAGAGACAACTCAGCCCTTCTGCTCCCGGACAGGAAGGACCTGTCCCCAGCCTGCTCCCAGTGTGCCCAGCTCCACTGTCCTGAGAAGACAGTCCCCTCTGGGAGGCAGGCCGCGGTGGGAAGATGCTGGGCCTGGGAGCAGGTGGTTCTCAGGTCCCCACCTGCTCGCCGAGTGACCCTGGATAAGCCCCTGGCACTGTAGCAGCCTTGGTCTCCTCGTCGCACAATCGCGGTCTGGGGACAGTGAAGGAGCAGGTGTGGGACAGCTGCACTGCGCGGTCTGCAGGAAGGCGCGGGGTGTTGGCGAAGGCTTGGAAGAGCTGCCGCCTTGGGAGGGGAGGCTGAGGAGGAGGTGGCCGCCGCCCACCACAGCTCCCTGGAGACTGGCTTCCCGCGATGCCTGCCCCAGATCAGACCTCCGGGCCACTAGGAGATAAAGCAACGAGGTAGCAGGGATGGAGGGGCTGCCCTGCAGGCGCTAGCAGCTGTTCCCCCTCAGCCTCACTTGGGACCGTCCCAAGCACAAGGACCAGCCCGCGAGGTGAGAGGGAGCCATTGTTCTCCAGCCTCTGCAGCGTAGGCGGGCGTGTGTCACGAGGCCCACCCTGTGCCAAGGCCTCGGGGGGGGGGGGCATCCCAGGACAAGAGGGGGTGCTGAGCAACGACAGGCCGTGTCCCTGCTGGCTGTCGGGGGAGGGCAGCGGTGGGCCTGAGGGAAGCACAGACGGGGTCGGTGAACGGAAGGACTTGCAGGCAGGGCCCGTGTCCAGGAGCCGGGTCTCCCCGAAACTTGTGCTTGTCCCGGAAGCCTCAGCCCCCCATCCCACGATGGAGGGCAACTGCCTGGGGTCGGGGATCTCTGCACAGGTCCTGCCTTCAGGGGGCCCCCAGTCTAGAGCGAAGCACAATTGGGAAAACCAAGGCCCTCATTTTCCCGCTGGCAGAGCAAGCCCTGGGGCCCTTCGAGCTGGGCAGAGGAAGGCATCATCGCAAGGTGCCACCGACTGAGCGGTTTCAAACAGCAGAAATGTATCGTCGCCCAGTCCTGGAGGCCAGAAGTCCCAGATCTTCAGCGTCACCAGCGCTGGTTCCTTCCGAGGGCTGTGCGGGAAGGACCTTTCCGGGCCTCTCTCCTTGTCTCCTACGGCAGGTGGCTGTCCTCCCTCTACACCTGTGTCCAAATCTCCCCCTTTAATAGGTCACCAGTCACACTGCACCAGGCCCACCCTACTCCATGACCTTAACGAAGGACATCTGTGAGACTGTGTCCCAAATATGGTCATGTTCTGAGGTTCTGGGGGTTAGGGCTCCAACACACCTGTTTGGGGCATGATTCAGCCCGCAGCACCCAGCACCTGTTCCTCCAGCTGGCTTTATTTTCCTCCCAAGCACTCACCCTCTCCCGTGTGCTACATGTCCCACTAGTTTTTTGTTGACTGTCCACTGCTGCCGTACCCTGCAAGGGCAGTTTTTGTCTGTTTTGTCTATCACCGCTTTCCAAGTACCCCGCCAGCACCTCCTATACAGCTGGCACTTGGAACTTTTTTTTTTTTTGAGACAGAGTCTCACTCTTTTGTCTGGGCTAGAGTGAGTGCCGTGGCGTCAGCCTAGCTCACAGCAACCTCAAACTCCTGGGCTCAAGCGATCCTCCTGCTTCAGCCTTCCGAGTAGCTGGGACTACAGCCATGCGCCACCATGCCCGGCTAAATTTTTCTGTATAGTTTTAGTTGTTCGATTAATTTCTTTCTGTTTTTAGTAGAGACGGGGGTCTCGCTCTTGCTCAGGCTGGTCTCGAACTCCTGAGCTCAAACAATCTGCCCGCCTCGGCCTCCCAGAGTGCTAGGATTACAGGTGTGAGCCACCGCGCCCGGCCTGCACTTGGTACTTTTTGCCAAACAAATGCATGAACAGGGAGAAGAGAGGGCTAAGTGGAAGCTCCCTGGTTCCGCCTCCCTGCTAACATGGTGACCCGAGGCAAAGCTTCACCCCAGTGATGCCCAGAGATGGGTACCACCCTCCCAGACCCGACAGATGCCGGGGAGGAGGCCCCTCTGCGATTCCAATTTCTCTCCCATGTCTTGTCTGCGCAGGAGCCAGAGGAGGGTTGGTGACTGACGGTGGGTTATCGTAAATTGAAAGACATCATGATTCCAGCTGCAGCTGTTCTTCCAGATGTGGCATCCTTACTGGGGCAAATCAACGGTTGTTATTCAGCTATCAATCAGGTAAGGCCCCTCCCCAGTCCCAATAAGCAGAGAGCACCAGAGCAGCAGGGTCCCTCCACCACCTTGCCCCAGGGGCGTGTCGGTCTAGTGCTCAGCCACAATTTAGTCCGCAGGGATTTGTCTTGGTGTGTCTCAGGGTATCACATCGTTCAATCATATGGACGATGTCATGTTGATGGGCCCTGGAGCCAGGACCTAGATACTCTAGATGCTAAATAATACATGTGCTTGCCAAAGGGATATATCCCATGGAAAGTTAGGAACTTACCACCTAGGTGACATTGTGGGGATCCAGTGGCCTGGGACTATCAAGATGTTCCCTTCAAAGCAAAGGATGAGTCGTTACACCTTGAGCACCTTATGACCAGGAAAAAGACAAACACACATTTTGATGAACGTATCAATTACAAGTGCTTCGAGTGCAGACACTGGAAAGAACAGTAATTTAGTCCAGAGTTTTTTCAATTAAAATAAGTATAGAGGTAAGAAGTTCAGCACTACTGTGGAGGTTCCAGAGTTTCAGCAGGAACCCAAGTTCTGTCTTTCTGCTGTGCCATCATTACCTGCCTCACACTCCCAGATGGCTGCAAGGGCTCCAGCCGTCACTTTCCCATCTTGGTCAGGAGGCAAGAGACTGGATGAGGGTTGGGATGGGGAGGAAGGACAAGAGAGATTTCCTGGAAGCCACCCAACAACTTCCACTTACGTCTTTTTGGCCACCCTGCCTGCGTGGGAAGGTGGGTAAGATTTTTTCACGTGGTCATTTTGCTCAGCATTCCATTACCAAGGAAGAGGAGGAGGAGGAATGAGGAGGATGGGGGGAAGAGAAGGCAGGAAAAGGACATGGATATAGACGTGGGCAGGTGACTCATCCTTTCTGACCAGCACTCACTGTCAGTGCTGTTCTTAGCTAGTTAGCAAGAGACCCGAGTAGACACGCTTTGAATGTGCCCTAGACTGACAGAACGGTGCAGCCGAGGCTGCGGTACAGGCAGTTCCATGGCTCGTCACCGCGACCCAACAGATGCAGCAGCGCTCCCTGTGAGGCTAAGGATTTGTGGCAAGCTCTCCTGGGAGGGTGACATTGGAGGGCCCCAGGGTGTCGGAGCACAGCCACCTCCTCTCAAGAAATAAACTGTGGTTCTTCGGGATGCAAGTTTTAGCTTGCCACTGGGCTTCAGCTCGGATGATACCTAAGACCGTGGGATGTCACATGACGTGTGATCTGAACTGCCCCTTCTGGTCTGGGCAAAATAGAGCTGCAAAACGGGGTGTGCCCAGCATTGCACCAGCATCACGGAAGAGCAGGAGGCGTGAGCACGGGCAAGGTAGCTGATCAGGTGACTGTGCTCCCAGCATGCCTGATCATACTTCGCTGCTCCCCTACCTCCAGCCTACACCAGGGACTGCACGAGAGAGTCCTAGGACAGGTTTGGTAATATTATTATTCCCATTACACAAAAAAGGAAACCGAGGCGTGGAGGCATGGAACAGCTTCTCCAAGTCGATGTGCTAGTCACTGGAGGGGCTGTTGGCACACGGGGCTCCCGCCAGCAGTGCCAGGAACATGGGGGGACCTGGAGGGTTGCCTGCACTGCCTCCTGGGATGCCCGTGTCCAGGGGAACAGATAATGGAAGATTAAGGTGGCCCAAAGAAGGCAGGGTCACCAAGGGCTCATCCTCCTCATGCACGACGGGTCGGGTCACTCTGTCAGTTGGTGGGTGGCTAGAAGCAGTGACCAAGGGCTGGGAGAAGGAAAGTCATCAACTCCAGCCACACGCGCTGTGCAAGTGAAGACCCTTGCTTGTATCTGCGTTTTCTGCCTTCCCGAGACGTCACGTATTAAATGAGCTCTCCTCTTCTGTCCTTCGTCTGTTCTCACTGTTTTATCTCAGGTGGTTGTTGGTGGTCAAGTTTGCATGGTGACCCCAAGAGCCTCATGACTATGCAGGTGATTAAGGAGGAGCAGGAATCTCCCAGCGTCCTCCTGGCAGTTGCTCATGAGAGTGGGCTGGGCCCCCTGGGGAGCGTAGTTTCAGGTGTTAAGGGTCAGCTGCATCCTCACGGGCAGAGTGGTGTGGGGGAGGGGAGCGGTGTTAGCCTCAACAGCAGGGCAGGGGGAACTGTGGGCTGTTCTGTTCTCCACCTGCCGAGTATCTGAACTTCCTGGGAACCCTCCTCAGGAGGCTGGTCTGCCTCCCATTCTAGAAGCTGCCAGCCGGGTGCAGGCAAGTGCCCTTGGCTTCCCCGGTCAGCAGCCCCTTCCCCAGGGAGCATTTCAGGGGTAGGGGCTTCCAGTGCCTGTGGTGGCAGCACCGTCCCTTCACTACCCAGCCCTGCAGCTCACACATCAGCTGGGAATAGGCTCAGTTGCAAATGGCAGAAATTCCAACGGGGGTCCACGTGACTCACACATCGACAACTCTGGAGAAAGCAGCCCAGGGCTGAGTAGCAGCTCTTTGAAGACATTCCTGTCCCAAGCCCTTTTGTCTTCTTGGTCTTTGTTTTCAGTCAGTGCCTCCCACGAAGGGGTCCCAAGATGGCTCCTGGGCCGCCTGGACTCACCCCACGCAGAAGCAGCTCCCTTCGTAGGAAGGGAAGCCCCCCCACCAGCCGACTTGTTTTTACCTCGTTGACCATAACCACGACACAGCCTCCTGAGGCTGCTGGTCTCGACTGCGAGGGGAAGGCAGGAGAGAGGGGCTCAGGGGCTCAGGAGGAGGCCACTGTGATTGGGGGCGTTCCCAGATGCAAGGTCTCACAAGTCCTCCATTTTTCCTGGCAGTGCTCTGAGCTACCCAGTATCTGTTAATTAATTCGTTTTCACCTCAAACTTTTCTGTTGATGGCAACTTAGAGTCCTACGTGAGCCTTCCTGAGCTGGAGAGGCCAGGTGGCAGGGTGGGACCTGGGGGTGACAGGAGCGTTGCAGAGGCTCCTCTGAGAGTGGGGAAGGGCTGCTTCCCCCTGGCTGAGGATGGGACAGCAGACCGGGCTGACCCCGGAGTGGGCGAGGTCAGTTGGCCTGAAGCTGTCACCTGTCTGATGCCCAGTGATGTGTCCCCCACCGCAGGACGTCCCTGTGGGCGAGGCTTCCTCTGCTCTGGTTCCTGCTTCTCCAAGCATCTCCCCAGGGAGAACAGGGAATCCAGTCCTTTGACAAGTTGTCAGTGAGCCCCTGCTGCCGGGCCAGGCCCTGGTACAGAGAAGGACAGATGCTCCGGGGCACATGGGGAGGCCCAGGCGCTCAAGAGGAGAGTCCAGGATGGAGGGACAGCCAGAGTGAGGGGAACAATCCAGGGGTCGTGGGGAGAGGCCTGGGTGCGGGGAGGACAGTCTGGAGCGCC